>JAHLWZ010000807.1:0-130585 GCA_020536535.1 Pelomyxa schiedti
AGTCAGCAGCGCGGACTTAACGAATTTGGAAATCAACTTCACGGAAATCTCCATGATCATTCGACTCGATTTCAAGGCCTTTATAAGCTTGACGCTCCAAGCTCAGAATCACATCGAAAAAACACACAAACACAAACAAATAAACAACAAACACAAGGCAAACAATAGAACCCTTTACTCCAATCAAATTCATCTCTTTCTGTCTTCCGTTATTGAGTGAGTATCCCCACATTAGTTCAAGCACAACATACACAGAAGCATACAGCCAATGACCCAGTTGTGGCTTCTCCACAGAATTGGTCAATACTGTTGAGCTGTGTGTTCTTTCTTGGTATGTGCAATTCAAAGGAGTATGCATTGGTTATTTGCTTCTCACTCAAGCAGTAGGAATTTGAGAATAACCTAATTCCTTTGTAATTTCCTGCTTGGTGAACTTATGCAAAGCTGGTCTTCTATCACTCTAACCCCAGAGTGACCCTTTCCAGAGGGTCTGTGGGGGTTGGGGCACCTTTAAGGCAACCAGCTGTTACCAATCCCAGTCCAACTGAAGCCATTACTCCAGCACTACAAGAACAGCATCACTAGGACATACCTGGTGGGGGTAGAGACTTGTGCAGACTGTCAATCACAAACAGGCCAATCCCTTGAATAAGCCCAGCATCTACACTGCCAATTAACCCCCAATTTACCAACAGTTTTTCTCTACTCCCAACCTCCCCTTGGTCATGATGTAAGACAAACAATCATTGATTTCATGGCATGCATGAAATGAGGGGGCAATAGCACCTACACTCAAACTCCAACAACTCAAAGACACACCATCAATGCAATCAATGCACAACACACTCCACATTACAATGCAAGCAATCTGAACCCCAGTGTTTTTCATGAATGGCAGAAAGAGCTTTGATGGTGTGGCAATAGGGGTACTTAAATCCCTAAGCCCAACCACAAACCAGTTGGCAGATTTCTGGGATACCACTTGCACATACACACAAGTTAGTGCCTCAGCACTAGCACCACTAGTTTATCACACCAACAATTTGATGAATTTTGGACATAGATCATGATCCATCACACAAAGACATTGGAGATGTATGGTGCATAGAAGAACTTTAACAAGCTTGGCTGATTGAAAACTACCAATACTGTCACTTTCTGAAGATTTTGTGTGTTGCTTTCAACAAGTTCCATTAGAGGAATAGGTGAAACACAATCAGCCTTCATCCAAGTTCCCAACCATTGAAAAGAAAAGAGGAAAAAGGACATTCATCCCACAGAAGTCCCAAAGGCAAAGGAATCAGACTCTGGACTTCAACCACACAATTGTTTTGAAGTCTCAGCCCAGACAACAATGTAACAGTACATTATGATAATACACAAGTTCACTGGAATGATAGATAGTGGAGAGCACAGCACTGCTTGCTGACTATGATGTTAGGTTGACCCCTTGTCTTGTCATTCTCTTCCTCTCACATTTTCCACAAACTGAAGCTGAAACCTTTCTGAAATTGTTCCTCAGGGACTTTGGATTTGGCTCCACTAACATGCTGACAGATAACCAGAATGATGGAGCCACAGCTGAATAACACAGCAATGTCAAGGTACCTTGTTCTTCTTCTTTAGGTGTGGATGGCATACTGTGTCGTATGTTTCCATTTTGTTTTAGGTCTCCCTCACTCCAGAATTCAAAAGTTGAGGGTCTTTAGAGCTTCATCTTTTGAGTGTGCCAGGGTCTTAACTTCATCTAAATGTTTTGTGGTTTGTTGAGCCTCTCAATTTTATGTTTTGAGTTAAAGAAAGAGGCTCCAAGAACTGCAAAAGATTTAGATGAAGTTGAGACCCTTGCACACTCAAAAGATGAAGCTCTTAGGTGATGGTGATGTCATATCTATTGTGGCCTAACAGATCTTCCTCATTCAAATCTCACTCACAGCTTCAAGATACCCCCATTGCCCAGTGCTGAAGTTCAATATTCTATACAAAGGCAGCACTGTTCATATCTGCAACAAAAAATTACCAGCTGCCACCACTTCCTCAGTTAAACACTGTGCCACTGCCCCAATCGAATTTTGAATTTTTTTTGCATGGAGAACGTGGAAGGAAAAAAAAAGAACCTGCTGTGTCCACGGAGGAGGTCCCTAGCGGGCTTTCCCCCGGGGGATGGTTGGCCCTACCCTAGAAAGAAAAAAAAACACGCTCCCACCGACCCCAGGTGAGCGAAGAAAAGAAAAAATTCACTCCCAAAAAAGAAGGAAAAAAAAAAAAGAGTGAAGCTGCTCATGGCTCATTAAAACAGTCTTAATTCAACAGAAGCGAAAAAAGTGGATAACCTGCCTAAAGACAGGCTAATACGTCGTTGTGTTTTTTTCCCCCCATCCGGGGCGGCAAAAAAAAGTGTGTGAGCGTCTACCAGCGCACGAGAGGAGGGGATCGGGGACGGGACCTTCACCCCCCAGTTTTTTTTCCCACCACCCCCGCGTGACCCGCGGCTGAAGCACCCCCCAACGCCCCACCCCAAAAAAAAACTAAAATTTAATGCCGTTTGGTTGCCGGTGTGGTGCGTGTCATGGGTGGGTGACTGGTGGTGCGACAGACCGTCGCATTTTGGTGCCAGGTCAGAACGTTCTGTTGTTCGGTATCGGTTTTTTTTTTCCCGATGTTTTCTTTGTTTGTTTATAATTTTATTGTGTTTTGTCCACCATTCTTTTGTTGTTGTTTCTCGGTTTTGCTTTTGTTTTTTTTTCCCGAACTGTTGAGGCAACACTTCAAGTTCTTTTTGTTTTGCTTTGTTTTTCGTGTTTGTTTTATTTCGTTTTCGTTTAGCTTAGTCTTCTTTCTGTTTTTGTTCTTGTTCTCACAACAACACAGGTCATTGAAGATTCCATGACGAGGAGAAGGGGCACAGCGGTATGTTTCCATTTCTCTTCTCCATTTTTCTTTTTCGACTTCTCACATTTGAAAACCAGGTGGTGTTGCCGATGTCAGCAGAATGTGTGTGTGTGCGGGTTGGCTCCATTCCACCGGTATTCCTCTTCTTGAGTCCCCCCCCAAATATATAACTCCCCTCTAGGTCCTTTTCTGCATTCACGCTGTATGCACATGGGAGTGTTGGCATCGGGGCCCTCTGTGACTTTCAGCAGCTCAGCCAGCCACTGGTATGGTTTCTTATTTCTTCTTTTTCTCATTTCACCTTGTACAGTTGGTGGTGGACTGGACTTGCCATGACAGCCTGGTCACCATGGTAAATCCCCCTCTCCTTTTCATCACCCCAAACTTAAACATAATAGGTATCCCCTACTGACGCCACTCAGGGGAATTGCGTGTGCAGCTCTGCTCCGCTTTTCCTCATCAGGTTTTCGCCTTTTCATTGTTCCCCCCTCCCCCCAGTATTGCCTCACCTCCAATCCCAGATTTTTTCTTTTCCCGCATTTGTGTGACTCCTCCTTTTTTTCTTTTTCGATTTCTGTGGCATCCAAGCAAGGCAGACTTGAACTGCAGGTATTTCTCTGTTTTTCTTTTTCGATTTCTCACACTTGAGACCAGGTGTAGCAAATGCCGGCTGATGAGATGAAAGCCTGTCATCACCAAGAAGGTAAATCCCCCTCTCTCTTTGTATGATCACCCCCACTAAACCATGACAGGTAAATGCGAAGACTGTCCCTGCCCTTTTCTGCATTTCTGGGTCTTTGTGACCTCCTTCTGGTTGGTGGCTTCTTCTTCTTCTTCTTTTTTTTTGACTTTTTCTACAGGCTCAAGATATTATTTTGGTGTAGGCCTACCTGCCTCCTCAATCTATGACCAAGGTACATTCCCTTTTTAACATCACCCCACTCAACAACAACAGGACCCTGGATGCCAGAAGGGCTGATGAACAGAGTGCAATGTCAGGCTTTACTGGCGCCTCCACCCACTTCACCTCGGCACTAACAGCCCTTGCTCTCGCTCTCACTCGCTCTCGCTCTCTCGCACTCTCTCTCTCGCACTCTCTCGCGCTCTCTCACACTCTCTCACGCTCTCTCACGCTCTCTCACTCTCTCACGCTCTCTCGCGCTCTCTCACTCTCTCACGCTCTCTCGCTCTCTCACGCTCTCGCTCTCGCTCTCTCACTCCTACACACCCCACCACCCCACTGGGCTGCACTCCACGCTTCCATTCCTGGCCTGAAGTTGGTTTTCCACTTCAGGCAAAAGAAAAAAAAATATTTGCTTTCAGAAAGTACATGGGGCAGAGGGGCTGGAACAGGGACCACCTGGGGACCACTGTGTGTCCACATTGGGAGCTCCCACATCGAGCCCATTGTGATTTTACCTCCACCTTCTCCACTTGGGTAGTGTTTTTTCACATTTTGAGACCACCCTTTGGGAACAGCTTGGAACCCACGAAATCACAGTGATATAGGTGCAGGATACACTCAAGTTAACCTGGTGCGGCAATGCCTCTCATGATACACCTGAATGAAAGTGACCTCCAAGAGATGTTTCCGAAAATGAGTGTTAGTGCCGTCTGCAAGTTATCCAGCCTCATTTCCCTCCTCCGGCATTCTGTGTTTGATAGTGGAGCTCCACAACGGCAAAAATTTAGAGTGTGAGGAGTGATGGGCGAAGGATTAAGGGAATGTTGGTGTGATGATTGGGCGCCAAGTTGGCCAACTAATTATGGCCATTCACGGGAACCAGCGAGTTCGAACCAGCGAGTTCAAGCTAACAGACCCCAGCCAACCAACCCACTTATAAACCCCTCTGTATTGTGTAAATAGTTAAGACAAAGTTGTTAGAGAAACAAACACAACACATGAGAACAACAACACTGTTCAGCCCACAACGTCCCTCTCCCAGACCACCACTCTTACAAGAGTACCACTGCCACCCCGGTGTGCTTCCTCCCGATTCCTTTCTATATAGTTGTTACTGAGAGTAGAGGATATGATCATTCACATTGGTTCCATACCTAACGTTAAAATTTAGGCTCCCAGCACCTAAGACTCTATTTATTGGAAACCTTCCGCCTAGTGGTATAGAAAGTGACTTGTTGGAACAGTTCCACGATAATGGCATTGAGGTATTTCTCATCCCCCACACCTAATTTTCCTCTCAGAGAGTTAAAGTAGCACGGGACTTAGACCAGAAGAGCATGGGGTATGCCTTTTTGGATTTTTCATCTGAGGTGCATATGCATCACTTTATGGAAACAGTGGCAGAGCCTACACTCAAAGACTGTAGGCTCCATCTGGAGCTATACGACTTCTAATTGTTCAGAGGTAACTTGTGTTTTTTGCTCCCTTTCTTTCATTGTTTCCTTTAAAAGCAAAAAACCTAAGTTGCAGAATAAAATACTCAACAGAACGCTGTCATTGTCGCTCAGGATCGGCGGTCTGGTGTTTTTTTTATTCCGCCAAGTAAAAGGCCAGAATATTTTCGACTAATATGTGGCGCTCAGCGAGCGTGAGAAGGGATGCGCCACCGAAAGCACACACGAAACCATTCTTCGTGCTGATGGGAGATGTGGGATCAGGGAAATCGACCCTTTGCGAGAAACTCACCGGCCGGACTGGTCTCAGCTCCGACTCCGCCGAATCATTCACAAAGGAGTCCAAGATTTTTCTTTCTGTCTCTCGAAAGCTGGTTAATAACCAAACATACACGACAAAAAAAAAAACCAAACGATAACGTCCCTAATTCCCGAAGCTTGGCCTCATTCCTTTTTTTTTATCCCCCAAGGTTGGTGCAGTTGAACGACGATACTGGATCGCCGACACACCAGGTCTCAATTCAATGAAAGGCCGTGTTGATCATGCACTGAATGTGCTTGGAGCGATGAGATTCAAGCCAGTGACGTGCCTGCTCATGGTTTGCTCCCTCAAGGACAGACTCGATGGTTTGGCAAAGGCACTTGATGACCTTGTTACTCCATTCATCGAAGAGTTCGGGAACAATATTGCCGTGATTGTCACTAAGTCTGACTTGTGTCAAACTCTCGCAGTACATGAGATAACCGGTGTTGCACTGAATCTGGGCCTCTGTAACGTTATGGTCACGAGCAAAGGCACAACAAATGCGGAACTGCTAGCATTCTTACAAAAACTAGAAGGAATCACACCAATTGACGTAACCATTGCACCCGAGAACTTGGTGTCATACTTCAACTTGACGCCTCCTAACTTGAGAATGCGAGCCGTTTACAACAAGTACGTGGCGCACTATAAGAATTTGGCCGAGTCAGGCACACAACAGATGAACACTTTGCAAGGAGATGACAAACGGGACTTCGCGTTTTCGTTCAAAGCAATGATGTATGATCTCATTCCGAAGTTTCAGGCCCAACTTTCTGAGGAGCTGGGAGACAGCGAAGCAAGCCTCCTTTTCTGTGGTGAAATAAAGAAAGAGTTCAAACGTAAGCTGCTCGAAATCCGCAACCACTGCAAAGAGGAACTGTACGTGAACCACAATTCTCAATTCAGACAGTGCCCTTACTGTGGAAATATTTGGGTCCTCGTTGAAGGTTCCAAAGGAAAAACTGTTTGTGGGAATAGACCCTTAACGGCAGAAACTTGGAGGCCTTTCAATGTTTTTGATTTCGATATCAAAAAGCTTTTAAAACTAAATCTTACAGGACCCAACTGGGCAGCAAGTACAACCACAACTAGGAGTTGCCGGTTCACCGATGCACAGATAGAGAATTACCTGTCAGATCCCAAAACTCCAGCAGAAACGGCGAGGGCTATGAGAGCGTTGCGCACCATCATCACAAAAACGAGCCAAGACTCTGTGAACCAACACATTTCTGCACTCGACCCAACAACAAAAAGTGCATTGAGGAATCTGTGCCGGCAATATGCTTCTCGTCATTCTCAGTCCCGGCCTTCTCGCTTACTCAATCGCTTCTTTCCCCCAACAGAAGAGGACATGTTCGAGACCAACGAACTGAAACTATGCTTTGAATTCACAATTGCGCCGTTCTTTGAACGAACAACAGGAGGATCAAACCCAGAACTTACTAAGCCCTGTGGAAGAACCATTGCATGGAAGGACATGGCTCCTGTTCCACCGCCATCTGACTGGGCCTCGCAATCGGAAAACCGTATGACAACTGTTGATATCCAGGACTCACCAATTGACACCAGCCTTCATCGTCATCTCAAAAGCAAGATTACCGCAGAGGTAAATGTCGCCGTCGACCCGCGTGTCGCGGCCGCTTTTGGAGCACTTAAAACTATGAGAAGATGGAGCCAGAGCGACCAGTGCGTGATCAAAGTTCGCGACGTTATAAGTGGGCAGTTTTGCTTCCCAGTACCTGAAGGAGGACCAGAAATTCCACTGAGAATTTTGATTGAGACCAATCCAAAATTCAAGGACCCAAGAGTGGAACTTGTAGTGAAACATGCAAGGGGCTGGAGTGGTCTAGCTGACGACGAGATTCGAGTTATTTCAGGCTTCACTGCCAAATTTTTTCCCACACTAACGCCGGATATCATGGGTTATCTCCTGCAATCGCTCACCAAGTGCCCTGCAATGCCTGGCAAGGTCTACAGTGTAAGCAACCACCGAGACACAGAAAACCGAAATACCCAGTGCCTGAAGGGCAGGTACATCATTTGGCCAGACTTTACAGCTTGTAGCCGGAGCTTCCCGTCAATGCGGCTCTTCAACCTGAGCACCCCAACAACACTGTATGAAATTGACCAAGGCTCAGGGGTCGACATCGACCCAGTCTCTGTCCGGAAGTTCGAGGACCTTACAGTCTTAATTCCCAACACTGTGTTCCAGGTTGTCGACATCGCTTGGGGATGTGAAGCGAGCTATGACACAGTGCACCTCAGGGAGGTTCCTAGGGGAGCAGATCTACTGGGCATGATGGAGTGCACAACTTGTGAAGCTGAAGTGGAGGGACCCTGTTCTGAAACTAGCCAATCTCCCGTGGCATACATGCCGACCAGTGCCATCAAAGGTAACCCATAGCGTGACACACACCTCGCCAGTACATAGCTCGCTTCCCTTTCTTTGAATCCCCAAGTTGATCCAAATAATGAACGATTTAAATTAATTAAAATCGGGTTGAAAGGGCAATGGCCTCTCCACAGCCGACAAGGGCTACTACTTCGACCCCGCAGGCACCGTTTTTCGTGCTAATGGGCGACGCGGGATCAGGAAAATCAACATTGTGCGAAAAACTCACCGGCAGGACCCTTCGCGGAGTCACATCGGAGTCCAAGGTGC
Organism: Pelomyxa schiedti; assembly: GCA_020536535.1. NCBI lineage: Eukaryota > Evosea > Pelobiontida > Pelomyxidae > Pelomyxa > Pelomyxa schiedti. The sequence continues at coordinate 8,217 of JAHLWZ010000807.1, forward strand.
GTGTCTCGCCCCCTTCTATTCTTTTCCTTTGACATCTCTTCTCGAGGTTTACCCAATTGAGAGAGGATACTGGCTAGCAGACACACCAGGTCTCAATTCAACGAGACGCCGTCTTGATCATGCACTGAATGTGCTTGGAGCAATGAGATTCAAGCCAGTGACGTGCCTGCTCATGGTTTGCTCCATCAAGGACAGACTCGATGGGCTGGAACAGGCCGTCAGTGACCTCGTCACTCCGTTCATTGAGGAGTTTGGGGACAACATTGCGGCCATTGTGACGAAGAACGATATCTTACCTACGATCACGCCGAAGCAAATCCGCACAACACTCGTGGAGCTGGGAGTGGAGAGAGTGATGGTAACGAACAAAACCACAACAAAGGCGGAGCTGGTTGCTTTCCTGCAAACCCTTCAGGGAATCCCTCCAATTGATGTAACAATTGCACCCAATAACTTGGTGTCATACCTCAACTTGTCCCCTCTTAACCTGAGGATGCGAGCCGTTTACAACAAATACGTGGCGCACTATAAGAAGATGGCTGAAACGGGCACACAACGGATGAACTCATTGCAAGGAGATGACAAACTTGATTTCGCTTTTTCTTTCAAAGCATTCATATATGATCTCATTCCGAAGTTTCAGGCCCAACTTTCTGAGGAGCTGGGAGATAGCGAAGCAAGCCTCCTTTTCTGTGGTGAAATAAAGAAAGAGTTCAAACGACAACTGTTGGAAATCAGGGGTCTTTGCAAAGAGGAGCTGTATCTAAATAGTGATTCTCCATTCCGGAGGTGTCCTTATTGTAGCAAAGTATATATTGTCACGAAAGGCTGTGAAGAAAGCGCTGCTTGTCACAGCCGACGGTTGGCTCCTGGATGCAACTCACCACCCACCACGCCCTGCGAAATAACTATTGCATGGAAGGATATGGTTCCTGTTCGACCTACATCTGGGTGTACCACCCAGTTGGAACACAAGAAAAGAGAGGTTGAAGTTGAGAATTATGCAAATAAAACAGCTCCAAAGAGGCAGGCTAGCCTCGAGACCGATATCAAGTTAGGCAGTGATTTACACACTTCTACGAAGAAACATACTTCTTTGATATCCAAAAAGGATGGCGAGCGTCATGTAACCTCAAAGATCAGTATTGCTGTAAGGAAAAACACATCATCAAGCTCAAGGAGGAGAAAACATGAAATTGCGGTTGAGGCGGCCAAACCAAAGATTGACATTGACACACACAACATGACGGGAATTGAAGTGAACGCCGGTGCACCTGTTGCTGGTGACAAGCCAAAGCTCGATGTCAGTGTGGTTGATGAAGCCACACGGAAATCAACCTCATCAAGTATGAAGCCACCGTTCAGCGGGGCAAAGAAATCAAGATCATCCTCTTCCAGCTCTCGGAAGAAGAAAGCGGCAATCAAGGTGGATGCTGGTGTCAAGGTTGATGCTGGAATCAAGGTCAGCGGTGACAAACCAAAGGTCGAACCACCGAAGAAGAGTGGAGGGTTCTTTGGCTTCTTCGGCGGCCCCAAGCCAGAAGCACCCAAAGTCACTGTTGGTGCCAAAGGGAAGCAATCCACTTCGTCAAGCTCTCGGAAGAGGAAAGCAGCACACAAGGTTGATGCTGGAATCAAGGTCGGTGGTGACAAGCCAGCAATTGGGGCCACTGTGACGGTCGATGGTGGTGTGAAGGTTGATGCTGGCGCCACGGTGGAGGCTGGAATCAAGGTCAGTTATGGCAAGACAGCAATTGGTGACAGTTTGAATGTTGAGAGACTGAAAATAAAGCCCGCATCCCCCAGTTCTATCTTGAAATTTGATGAAGACAAAGTCGGAAAGTCTTCCAGTGACCCACACCTTAAGTCACTTGATATAGGAACCCCAGTAACCCTTCCTCAAAAGACAGTTAGCGCACCAATATGTCACATCCGAACAGATGAGGTGGAAGGACTGTGCAACTGGATGGGGCTTCAACATTTTGATTACAATACACACTTCAAAGTAACAAGAGATGATAGGACCGAGGAGCTAAGCAGCAGTCTTCCAACTTTCGTTGCTGCGGAGATTTTCAGTATGTTCCCCTGTCCAACGTGGCTGAAACAAGTCGAATTCTCACCCATTTGAAGGAGCCAGAACCCTTTCTGAATTGGGCTACCAATGCAAAGCACTAGTAATTGGGCACTATGGCCCTGACAGACGTTTCAGTGCTACAACTGCCATTTCTGACGTTTGCCTACTTCCCTTTTCGATATTTTTCCTTATTTTTAATTTTATTCATTTGCAATAGTTTCTGCGGCGCACGTGTAACTTCACAGTTGTGGAGGAACCAAGCTCAGTCACGTGGAAAGGCACCTTGGATCGATTCCTGGCTTTACCTGTCGATAATCTGGAGTCTGCAAAGGTATGTCCTGCAAAACTCTACATTTGTCTCACAAATGGCCAAGGTGGCAAGCATTTTTTATTTTACAGGAACTGTGAAACAAGTTGGCAACCAACAGAACTTGTTGTTGGCTGATGACAGTGCATTTTCTCCCACAGACTACATGATGCCACTTAGCAATATTGTGTCCCGTATAGCCATGGAATCTCATTTGATCATTGCCATAGTGGATGCAGTCCAATCGGAACACGTTTGGGGGCAGTGGGTGTGGAATGTTTACTTCCAACAGCCACTCATCTTGATAGGTACCTCAAGGAGCATTTTCTTACCTCAGAGGAGCTGAACAGTTAGCACGAGAACATCTCCCAACAGGGTATTACCTGGTGTTATCGATGAATCAAGGTTGGTTTTGTTCGGTGACTGTCATACTCAACAAACAGCAGGTTATGAGGTGTCTGAGAGCAAAAGAAAGTTCACCAGTTGTTTCAGAGATGGTACTTCTTTTTTTGTTATACTGTAAGATTTATTTATGAACACAGAGCTTTTGAGTGCAACGACAGGGACACCTTTTGATGACATTGTGGATCGCGCTGTGACTCAGGTTCAGTTAGGCACAAATGGATGCCTGTGTCCTTGTGTCAATGACACTGTAGGCACCACTTTCGCCCTTTTCTGACTTGAAAAAACAAGTTCCTCGATAACAAAGCAACTTGGAGAACGCAACTGAATGCCTTCGAGTTCACTCTTCCTGTAAACAAAAAAAGCCCCAACCAACAACCAAAAATGAGAAGGGTACCAACGGTCCCGCCGAAGGCACCGTTTTTCGTGCTAATGGGCGACGTAGGCTCCGGGAAGTCAACGTTGGTCGAAAAACTCACTGGGTTGACTGGTCTAAGCTCACGTCAAAGCATTACGTTCACATTGGACTCCAAGGTTCAGCACCCTTTCTTTTTGTTTTTTTCCTAACCGATGTGTTTCAGGTTTTTATTGTTGACCAAGTGTGCTGCATCGCCGACACACCAGGGCTGAATTCTATGAAAGGCCGTATTGATCACGCACTGAATGTGCTTGGAGCGATGAGATTCAAACCATTGACGTGCCTGCTCATGGTTTGCTCCCTCAAGGACAGACTCGATGGTTTGGCACAGGCCGTCAGTGACCTCGTCACTCCGTTCATTGAAGAGTTTGGGAACAACATTGCGGCCATTGTGACGAAGAACGATATCGTACCTACGATCACGCCTGAGGAAATCCGCACAACACTTGGGGAGCTGGGAGTGGAGAGAGTGATGGTAACGAACAAAACCACAACAAAGGCGGAGCTGGTTGCCTTCCTGCAAACCCTTCAGGGAATCCCTCCAATTGATGTCACTATTGCCCCTGCTCAGTTGGTTTCCTACTTTAAACTGGCCCCTCCCAACCTGAGGATGCGAGCCGTTTACAACAAATACGTGGCGCACTATAAGAAGCTGGCTGAAACGGGCACACAACGGATGAACTCATTGCAAGGAGATGACAAACGTGATTTCGCTTTTTCGTTCAAGGCATTCATGTATGATCTCATTCCACAGTATCAGGACCAACTGAACCTGGAATTGGGAGAATGTGAGGGAAGCCTCCTTTTCTGTGGAGAGATGAAGAAAGAGTTCAAACGACAACTGTTGGAAATCAGAAATCAATGCAAGGAGGAACTCTACCTTTCCTCCAACTCACAGTTCAGGAAGTGCCCTCACTGTGGAAATGTTTGGGTACTGGTTGAAGGTTGTACAGGAAATACTGTATGTGGAAATCGGCCGCTAGCTGCTGACGTCTGGCGCCCATTCAGCGTATTTGAGTGGGACGTCAATGCCCTCTCCACTCCGGAGTACAACTGGCCAACAAGCCCTGCCACCACAAGAACCCACGCCTGCCGATTCACGAGCGCACAGGTCGCACAGTACTTAGATCATATCAGCGCACCAGAAAAAAGACAAGCAATGATTTTCTTGAACACCCTCTTCACAAATACAAGTCAACCAAATCAAGACAATGTCAACCAACAGATAGCTCTACTTGCAGCAGAAACGAAGAGAGAGTTGGAAAGGATGAGCCGTGAGCACATTTCTCGGCAGGAAGAAGACTTCAGCCGGGCGTATCGCATACTCTGCCCTCCAAAGGAGGCAGAGATCTTCAGCATCAACCAGCTAAAACTTTGCTTTGAATACACCCTTGCCCGTTTCTTTTCACACGAAACTGCAGGGCGCAGACCAGAACTCCCGAAGCCTTGTGGAAGAACCATTTCATGGAAGAACATGGCTCCTGTGCCCCCACCACCCGAGTGGACAAAACAGTTGGAACACATGGAGAGAACTGTTGATGTGCAGGACTCTACAGTTGACCTCAACCTTCACCAGCATCTCAGCAGCAAAAGCACGCCACAAGTAGCTGTTGTTGCCGACCCATGCATTACAGAAGCTTTTGACGCTCTGAAAACCATGCGAAAATGGAGCCAGAGTGACACTTGCGTTGTGAAGGTTCGCGACATGGCTGATGCTGGCAAGTTCCTCTTCCCACTCCCTGAAAGACCAGCTACCCCTCTTACAAGTGTGCTTGCCAGCAATCCCAAGTTCAATGACCCCACTGTGAAAAGTGTGGTGGCCAACAACAGGGAGTGGAATGGCCTCGCGGATGACGAAATTGGACTTGTTGCGTTGTTCGCATCTGGCCTGCTTTCTGATAATCTGCACAAGGCATTGGTGTACAGAGAACCAACAGCAGACAACCTTGAAATCGCAAGTCACCTTCTTCAGGTGCTCAATAAGTGTCCAGCAAAGCCTGGGAAAGTGTACCGGGGAGTAGAACTCCACCAGGCCGCCTCACGTTACGTGCCTGGCAAGTGTGTGATTCAAGATTTTTTTTGTACTTGCACCAGGGATTCCCGTATTGTTGAGCAGTATGCAAACACCAGTGGGTCTGTAATGGGGCCTAGGACACTTTTTGAAATTGATCAATTCTCTGGGATTGACATCCAGTGCATGGCAGCTCATAGGCCACAAAGCACTCTCTTGACACCAAACACAGTTTTCCAGGTATTAAGTGTGGAACGCGAGAGGAAACTGGACAAAATACACCTAAAAGAGGTTCATGGAGATGATCTTCTACTCATCATGGAGCACTCCACCTAGGTCTCTGAACACTCATGCATTGTTTGTTACACATTTGAATTGGCTGAAAAAAATATTCAACAGACCGGAACGCTGTCATTTTCCTTATCGTCGCTCAGGATCGGCGGTCTGGTGTTTTTTTTATTTCGCCAATTGAATTCATTTAATTGGTTGAAAGTTCGGGGTGATTGGGTACAAGGCACGAGTCAAACTGTGGTCATTGAGCAACAGGTGCACAGCAGAGACACAAATCACAGGAAAAGAACACATCGACAATCAGGACTTCTTTTTGGTTGTTGACGGGAATGTTACGAGCTGTTGAGTTTCAATATCCCCTTTCTTGCATTTCCTGAGTCTCGTGATTACACACAAGATCAGAAGGATGAGAGTGATAGTTAGTAGAAGTGGTGCATAAAGCCTTCCTGGGGAGTGTGTTCGGGGAGCTGGAACAGAGGCAAGAGTAAGTGCTGCAACAGCTACTGTGCGAGTGATAGCTGTGTGGTAGTTTTTATCTATTGAACTTGTGGTATCTTTGTTGTCATGATAGCCGGCCCTCCGGAAGTTATATTCGGCATTGAAGTGCTCGTTCACTAGCACAACCTAAATATGGAGTGAGATGGGGTTACAGCAAAGGGTACTTATACTGGGTAACCAGCTAAGGCCACAGTTATGCCATCGGTGTTGTAAAGAAAACTTGTGGAGTCCCACCTGTCTGGGGAGATTACCTTCAGATTTGGAGCTTCTTGTTGTGCTGCAGCCATAAGAATTTTAGCTATGTAAGAAGATTGCCTTGTGTCACTTGGGTTGATCTTGTTTGCGTGAGTACGATAGAAAAAATTAGTGTGGTTACCTGAAACGTGTTGTCACTGTTGAACCCAATCATATCCAAAACTATAAATGCTGTAGCATCGCGCCTCATTTCTAAAAGTTTACTAACAAGAAATCTTGCCCCAAGATCATCAGCAGGAAATTCCTTTTATTGTGCACTGTCACTCACTACAAGGAAATGGAAGGAATAAAACCTCTCCCACGAGGTGAGCAAGCCAAATATCCCTCTGAAGAGAACTGACATCTTTCAATACTTGAGCTATGATCATAAGGGCTGCCGTTCCAGAGGCGTCATCATCAGCACCAAGAGACGCAATCAGAGTTTTATTGGTGGAATACACATCTTCACGCCATGCGACATCAAAGTGATCAGCAATGATAATGGGATACTTCCCGGAATTACTATTTCGACCAGGAATAACCGCCACAAGGTTTTTGAACGCTTTTCCTTGCCAACTGACTTTTTGCGTCCAAGTTTGCAGTCCCATGCTGGTATAGTATTCGGAGAGGTAGGTGACCACTTCCTGCAATTTTGATTCTTCTGCTAAGTTTGAACACTGGCGATGATTTAAGTACAGCATAGGGTGCCTTTCAACAGGTACTTCTCCTGCTTGCTGTTGTGTGAGATAATGTAGCTCTTCTGTGAAAGTGCTTGGGAAAGAAATGGTTCGCACGTGCGGTGTATCTTGAAGACTATGCGCTTCTCTCATTGCCTTAGTATTCACCCAGTTCCATTCCTTGGGCCACTCAACAATTCCATCACATACGTGGAGGAGAAAAGAAGTACTCTCTCCACGTACACGTGGGGGTTGCGGAAGATAGATACAAGCCCGCTGGTTGAGTTTTGGGGTCACGGAGTACAAATTGGACATCTCCAGAGGCAGCCAGGAAGATCGCCCGGGAAGTGGTACTAAAGTAGAATTGTCCACCCATAGACAGTCACCAAAAAAAGGCTTATTAAACCAGAACCACTCAGATGGGGGGCCTAAAACAAGATAAAAAAACATGGATCAAAAAGAAGAATAATGTACCTTGGAAGATACACTGCGAACCATAAGTCTCAGAAGGACGGTATAACTCTGCAAATAATGGCTGTGTTTTTTCGTAAGAAGAGGGAAAGAAGGCCCAATGGAAATTGCCCTCGCTAAATGATGGAGTACTTGAACGTTTGGATTTCTTCCACCTAGCAATTGCCCAGGTAATTTGGCCAAAGTCATTTTGCACAGGCCAAGCCTCCACATCAATACACTCAGGGATTTCTGGTTCTATCGGATTGAGCAATATTTTGTGGCTTTTTTGTTTTTTTTTTGTGGTTGGTGTTTTATTTTTGCTCCATTATCTTTCTAATTTTTGCGCACTTCCAATTGCCGTAGTCTGTGATTCGTTGTTGTTAACAAATAGCATGTCCCATAATCCTCTAAAGTGCGCTTCACCCAACGCCTTCGCAAAATCCGGCAGGTCAATCCCGCCCCTCGCGCACCCATAACACTCAAACGACGACTCGCACCTCCCAACATCCCCCTCCATCACTTTCTCAGTCTCCGTCTCCGTCCCTGCAACCCCAGTCCCAGTCCCAACCCCACTGGCCAACTCCCACATGCTACCACACAGATACAGTGCCGTCCTCTGTTCCGAGAAGGCATAGTACGTGCCTATCGGCTTGGTCTCGAACACGTGTGCACTCAGAGGTTGCTGCGCCTGTCGTACGGCGTCTCCCTGCAGATCCGACGCTGGCCCAACTGCAGTTGCAGTAGATATGAATGAGACTGAGACTGAGGCCAGCAGCGCCCAGTAGCAGTTGCACCCACAAAGTACAACGAAGACCGGGTGCACGTGCATCGAAAAAAATGGCTGTTTTTCGGATAGAATTTCCAAGAAAGCGCCAAAATCGTGTGATGTAAGAAGGGGTTGTCTTGACAAGACAATTGAGATAGGGGTTTTTCCTGGTTTTTAAGTTGGGGTATTCACATAGGGGTTACATTGAATCATTCCTCCGTCATGAAATCGAGCATGAGTGCTTTGGGTGAGAATGTGTTGGGTGGTGGGGATGTGATGAAACTGGGTGTTTCCTGGATTCCTCACGTGCAATCGCCAGTTCTGTCTCGTGCCTACTCTTGCCCTCTTTGATTGCTTGCAGTTCTCGCTGGCATGAATTAATCATTGACTCATAGCACTCTAGCACACGGTCTCCATTGAGAGCTGAGACCTAAAACCCACCATGTTACAGGGGAAAATTGGGAGGAAGAAAGAGTGTTGGTAACCTCGTAATACGCCACTGCTAGTGAATCGGCAAGTGCAAATGCTTCTGTTGAGGTTACTTGCCGCTTTAGGTCGGATTTATTCCCGACCAGAAATACAAGCGGCAGAAGTTCACCTTCCAAACACGTAAATCTGTCAATTTGTTTATGCCATTGCCACGCACACTCGAACGATTCGCGATCAGTCAAGTCAAAAATGATAAAGAACCCTGAGTTGACAGTTTGTTAAATTCCCAAAAAAAAAAAAAAAAAGCAAACCTAGACACCTCTTCATCCAGCTAAGATTTATTTGAGCGAACTTCTCGTCACCAGCTCGATCCCAAATCTATGATAGTATATTGAGGGATTTATGAAAATATCAACAAAGTGTCCAACATGTAGGGCTATGTCTTTGTATCTTGTAGAAACGTACCCCTCTGTATCAGGTGTGAATTCACCAGAGGCCTACAATATGTTCCATTAACACTTTCAGTGGTGAGGGAAACAAAAAAAAAAAAAATAAAAATAAAAAACTAAAACTGCAAATGTCCAACAATGAATGACACCTCCACTTGATCAGGGTCCTGGACAGGACAGGGAGTGCCTTTGATGCAACACCTCATGAATGATGTCTTGCCAGCACCAGACTCGCCCATAACTGCCAAATAGCTCTCGTGGTCCGACACAGTGGCGAACCTACTCTCCCTGTACGGCCGTGCACTCGTAGAGGTGCTCGTTGTTGCGGTTGTAGTGGCCATCGTTTGATTTAGGTGGAACTTTTTAGAAGAAGAAAACGCGGGGGTAGCCACCCGTGTTATCCTCCAGCCGTAATGCTGTGCTACAGGAACTAGTGGACCGCGTTTTGGCAGGTGATATCTCCCTATGAGTTGACCGCTGCAGAAGGCGCCGCTTTGGCCAGACAAACTCGCCGTCTCTGGTAGAGAAGAGACAGCCGAGTCCACAATAGATTTCCGGAGACCCAAGCAATACCCACGGGAAACACAATTTATGCTATGTTGTACTGCATGTGAATATCAGTTCTCCTTTTACTACATTGATACAAAGAAGAATGCCACGCTTCTGCGTCGGTGTGACTTATAGAATTAGGAGGTTCCAAAAACGGGGAAGGGAGGAATGCAACATGCAACTTTCTTGAATCTCACACCCTGCAGCACAGAGTAAAAATATTACCCAGTACGATAAATATCTGTCTGTATCTGGCAACTCTGGTTTCATTTGGCCTTATAAAGGCACTACTGAATGCAAAGTGACCATTTAAAGAGAGACAATGTCTCAAAAATCCTCTCTTTCAAGGTACTCAATACAGCAGAAAATTTTATATGTGACGTCCAGAACTGACTCTGGTTCCTTTAGTCCCCGCTGCCAAGGACATGGCTTCCTTAAAGATGTGTACAAAATCGCTCCCAATATAATGTGTACACAAAAATGAGAAAGATGCGTGCTGAAGAACGCTGCAATTGACTATTCGTCCTGTTTGCATGGAGCATCACCCACCAATATCAAAAATTTGCTGCATGATATATTTCTGCGTTGAACCTGATGCCCTCCAGCCACTATGCACACAAAGATACCAAACATAATGTTCCATGAACAAAGGTGGATTTTGATTGATCTGGAATTTTGTGCACAGTTCACATGGGAAGCATCCCAAATACATGCCCCCAGAAATAACATCTGGCAGAACTAAAGCCTGCCGGAATCACACAGACATGTTCATAGTTCTCGGCCGGACCGTGTGCACGCTTACTGCCACATACACCATCTGGCTGAGCCTGCAAGTGCCTTGATAGACCAAATGCTGTCTGATAATTCATAAAAGATACCCAGTGCCCTACAAGCACTTGCGTCCTCTTACTTGTCAGAAAGAGAAACCATCAGACCCAATCCACCTCTGAAAGTATTTCTCATGTGGTGCAGGGCACTTTTTTTTTTTATCTTTGTGATAGCATTAAGGCTAAGATACATTGTTATCCTTTGCTAGCGAAGCTTCGCCGATGGCATCTCTGTTTCATAACTGTAACAATCGATCAATCCAGATTTCTCTCCATTTGCAACACTTTATTGTAGTTGTTGTACAATGAGTGGAGACGGGGTAGGCGGACCCAACTTCGACGCCACTGCCTCGTGCGACGACATGTCTGACGACGTCAAGATGCCCATCGTGGCCGACGACGACACGTCGGACGCGGAAAGGCCCCCGCCGCCCCGAGCCCCGGCGCCCCCCGCGTCCCGGCAGCAACACCCCCCTTCCTCCTCCTCCTCGTCGGGCTCGCAGCAGCAGCAGCAGCAGCAGCAGCAGCAGCAGCAGCACTCGTTTTCTTCCACGGCAGCCACGTACTCGCGGCGGCCGCGGCGTGTGATCTCGCCCACGATGGGGCCCACGTCGCCCTCCGCCGCCCACCTAGCCAAGGAGCCGCCGCCGCCGCCCACGTCGGCGTCCCCCGCCATCGCCGCGTCCACAACAACCACAGGCACCCACGGGAAGACAGGGAGCACGACTCCCCGGGGAGCGCAGGGAGCCGGGGGCGGGGGGACAACCACAAGCACAAGCACAAGCACAAGCACAAGCACAAGCACAAGCACAAGCACAAGCACAAGCACAAGCACAAGCGGCTTAGTAGTGGGGGAGGGGGGCGGGGAGGGAGGAGGAGGGTTCTGTGCTTCTGCGACGAAGCCAAAGTTACAGCAGGGGGCGATGTGCTGGGCGACTACTCGACCAGGGACGAGAAGGCCAAGTCGGAGGAAGCTTGTGGTCAGTTATCTTTCACAATTGTAAAGAACGATGGCACCAGGTGGGGCTTTTAAATTCTTTTTACAGATAGAGTTTATTTGGAAAAAACACAAAAAGTTTTCCAACTGATTTACAAGGGAATCACTGGAATCCCTGGTTGCACTTAAATGTATATTTGGGAAGCAGTTACCCTTGATGCCAAAAGAGTACATATCAAGGATTGTATATGACCCGTATGTGTTGCACAATGTGTGTTATTCTAACATTAACCAGTTATCATCACCGCGCTCTTCTCACCAGAAAAGGTGGTACAGTTATCGGAGGAATCTGTTTTCGAACTTTCCAAAAACAAGGCTTTATTGAAATCGTTTTTCTTGCTATTACATCATCCGAGCAAGTCATGGTACTTTATGCTTCGACTCCTTCCCTTTACAAACAAAAAATAAGGGCTATGGCACCCATTTAATGAATCACCTAAAAGAAGAAATGCGAAAAGAAAAAAATTTTCACTTCCTCACCTATGCTGATAACTTTGCCATAGGCTATTTCAAGAAACAGGTTACCACACAGACGGCACTTGAGTTGTAATAAACATATTTTAGGGTTTCACAAAAGAGATAACACTGAATCCCGACCTTTGGAAGGGCTACATAAAAGATTATGATGGTGTATGTTTGGTGTTATGGCATTTATGTTTTAAAAATTGACCGAAGGGAACGTTAATGGAATGTGTCCTGCACCCAGCAGTAACTTCATATATCAACATACCTGATATGATCAGACAGCAAAGGCAGGTTGATTTACAAGGCCCCCCCTTCTTTCCTCAACCGAATTAGGCATTGTGGGATATAATTAAAAGTGTGAACGCCGCCTCCGCCAATATGACGGACCGAGGTTTTTCCCCCTTTCCCTACTAAACGTGGTTAACCTCCTAGTAGAACCAGCTAAAATTCCGTGAGTGAATAATATTTTGCCTTTCTGCCTTTTATCTGATTTAGAAACCAGTGTCGATCGTAAACCTCTACAACAACAAATCAGAGATGTACTTTACAGAGTGAAGCATCACAAAGCATCATGGCCATTCCGGCAACCAGTGCCCAAGATGAAAGACTATCTAGAACTCATCAAGAACCCAATAGGTAGGTCTTTACATAGTAGTCACACGAAAACTTACAGCAATAAGACCTTGAAACCATGTCTCTCAAAGCTGATCGTGGAGAATACAAATCCTTAGCCGCACTCACATCTGACCTCCAGTTAATGGTCAACAATGCCAAACTCTTTAATCAGCCAGAAACAAAGTTCTACAGGAAAGCAGAAGAACTCGAAAAAGCATTCAACAATTTTGTTTTTTAAAATGTAACTATGTCTGTCTACTTGCTTTATATTTTCTTTCAGAAAAAAAGAGACCACATCGGCAATGAATTCACAAACATTTTTATTTTGATTTAGAGTTTCCTGCCTCCTGGTAAGGGAGAAACACAACCCCAAGTTTCAGACCACCAGTCCTTTATAGTCTGAATGCTGACAACATGTGATGAAAACAGCAAGTCAATGAGAGTGGTGATTGTGGCAGCCAGGGCCAGTAGCCGGTCATGCTCGGGCTCAGTTATGGGAGTCAGGTTGGTGAGCTGCTGGAACACAAACAAGTAGTCAGTCCCCCTCTTGAGAGGCTGAGTGAGTGCAACTGACAGAGGAAATCCGCCGTACTCATCAAGGTTCTGAAGAATGCCGGTGAGTATGAACACAGGTGGATGTGTAGGTAGCAAGATAGAGAAATTGTTTGTTGGTGGGTTTTTTTTTTGTGTCCATCTAATAAGAGGGAGATGTGCTGGGGATATGGATGGGGAAGTTTACGTTGAGGACTGTGCCCATACTGGTATCGCTTTGCGTTTTTTGAATGTCAATGAGTGCAAGTATATCAGATTGAAACTGCAGAACATAGTCTGAATAAGAACTGTAGGCTCCAGTCTGGAAAATGTTGTGCTTAATAATTTTCTATGCCACTTTTAGGTGAAAAATACTGAATGGAAAGTTTCCATAAGATGTGCATTGGAAGGTTTCGCAGAGGCCATTTTTTCACAAAACCTTGGGTGGCAGTAAGTTGGAACTTACATGATCAAGTGCAAGTGATACTCACACAGTGTGTGTCTGTAACAAATTTTCGAAAAGAGCACATGTGGAAACTACCAAAGGATGCTTATTTGTAACGGGATTGGCTTTCAGTGGTCTTACAAATATCTGTATTTTATTCATTCAATAAGTTAGATAGTAAGGGAAAACGCACATCATGTGACTTTTCCAGTTCTTCAATATAAGTACTTTCCGTGGCTAAGAGTTTTGCTATAAGAGTGGATACCCGTTCCTCTCTTGTTCCCTTATTATTTATTAGGGATAAAAATTAGTAGTGAGCTTACATCTGTAAGTTGAAAGCCGGTATAAAACATTGATTTTCTTGCTGAGGCACAAGCTTCACTGATTTCAAGTGCCCAAGTCCGTTTCGTAGAGCTAATTGCACTGGCGGTCGCAGAGCTTGATAAATTCTTTTGGGTTGTCACTGATGTCTCACATTTCAAGACGGAATTTGGAGAAAACAATAAGAACACTGAGCGAGTATCACCATATTCCAGTGAGCATTTACTCAACTCAATTTCATCAATGAATTCGTATTTCTTTGATGCATTTTCGCGTTTGGTAATTACAAGTATGTCAGAGAAGAGCCACATATGAACGTCGTCATTGTTCACAATCATCAAACCATCCCGCAGATACTTGCGTTGTGGCATTGCCACAAGCCATGTCTTTTGGAGAAGGTGTGGTGCTGATGGGGGAGCACAAATCAGCTTAGAGATGTCAAACAATTTCAGTACATCCTCAATGTTCGGAGTAAATGAGTGTGCATATGCATCCATTTCAATCATGAAGGATGAGGCTTTGAGTAATTTTGGGTAGTCAGGGTGGTGTTCGTGAGTGAATTGCAGGAGCTTTTCAATGAAGAACGAATCTTTTCATTTATTGGAAGAAGATATACAAAGTGCACGCTCACATTTAGAAAACCTATGCAATGGGTCGATGAGTGCTAATTCTACAGGGAATTCAAGTTCATCCAGTGCGTGCTGAAGGAAATGGGAATGCAAAAAGATTATCATGAAGATAACTACCTCCAAAAAGGCACGGAACTCCGGGTATCTTTTCTTAAATACATCAAAAGAGCCAACACATAGTCCAAATCCATTGATAAACTGCTCGTACAATGATATCCAGTCATTCTGCAAGGGAAGGTGTGTGCAAGTTCAAGCCTGCTTGTGGGTGGGTGGTGCAAGCAAGTATTGTGCACGTAAAATATAGGAGAGGTTCGTAGTTTTTACACACGTTTCGTTGATACAAATCTCCGACTTCAGTTGTTTCCTCCTTCCAAGTTGACAATCTTTTCAGGATTGCTTCGGCAATACTGTAAAATGTCAGACTAGTCCTGATTAAAATGAATAAATACCCTTGGTGGTGCAGTTGAAGGGCTGTTAAGTTGCACCAAAAATGTAAGTCATCACTCTTAGGTAAAAGAAAAAACCTTCTACATTGGACATCATGAATGCCATTTCCTCTACACTAATTGGAATTTGTGTCGAATGTATTTGTCTAAAATACTGGCGTGCATTGAGTATAATAGGAGGAAAAAAAGGAAACGAGGCCTACTGCCATGGCAATCTTTGTTCTGGAAACAAAATGCTTCTCCTCCATACACAAGCACTCAATGACATTTCTTCTACAAGTTGCGTCTTCAAGTTTGAATACAATAGGTGCAGGTTGGTCTTCCAGGAGTGACAGAGTGATATCAAGCTGCCTGTGTAATAGTGTTCACATTTTGTACTTTACTCTTTTCAATAAAGGAGTATCATTTGTACTTATTTCGATCCAGAAGATCATTTAATTCCCCTGTCACAGCGGCAATATTAGCTTCCAAATCTTTTGTGATTTGCTAATAACATTTAGTTAGACTTCCAACGATAAGTGCCTCATTTAGGATGATTTCAAAAAAAAAAAAAAAAAAAAAAATCCAACGACTTGGCATTTTGTTGTTGTTGTTGGAACTGTTCATACACACATCGGCAGTTATGGGATCGTCCAGCCTGTGAGATGCAACGGCCAGCCTCTCATTTGGCAGAGGTGGGGAGCTAAATTCGTTCCTCTGAGAACCCCAAGTTGGCGCCTCGTAAAAGTCGCCGTAAAACCTCGTGTCAACGTCGTCCACGTTCTCGCTGGCCCTAAATCCCAGTCCCAGTCCATAGTCCTCATCTGACCCAGATCCCAAGCCCAGCAACTTCCCACAAGTCTGTTTCCCCGTCGGCGACGTGGTCTTGGACGACGCTGTGGCCGTCGACGCAGTCGCGGTAGCTGTTGCAGTTGCATTCGCAGCGGCTGATGACGTGGCGGCGGTTGAAGGGACGGTGAAAATCGAAGGGGTGTCCCATTGCCTGACGCCGTTCAGGGTGTCGTACCAGTAGTAGGCGCACACGCTCTCGCACCACACGCGACGAACCGACGACGAAGAGGAGAAGCATAGAGTGGTCGGGGCCGGCGGAATTATGGGGGGAGGAGGCACCAGTAGCGCCGATGTGTCGCTCAGAAAGTCGTCGAAAAGCTCGGCGGCCGTCATTTGTTTTGTGACTTTTGGAATTCCTGCTTTTCGAAGAAGACGAAGCATAGATCGATAGCGGAGCCAACAACAGCGCCTTTAACTTGCTGGACACTTGTTTCTGCACATAGTTGGTATGCAGACACACCTGCTCTTGGCCACACAAAAATGAATCTTTTTCTGAGAACCCTGAACCAAGGAAAACTGCCGACATGGGGAACAGCAACACTTCCTCACCGGGGGAAATCGTCAGTCCCCAGCCCGAGGACCACGAGCACAACGATGGACCCGACGACGATATGTTGCGTCCCACAAGAGGAGGGCGGCCGGATTTCACTACTGTGGTTGTGGACAATGGCACCCACACGATCAAGGCCGGGTTTGCCGGGCACAACTCCCCACGGGGTATGTTTCGCCCTATCATTATGGGAGCGAGCTCATCTGGTGACCTGCGAGGTATTTCTTCTGTTTCCCAGCTGTAACTTTGGTCTTTGGTTTTTCCCCGCATACTTGATAGGTTTTAACCTTTTTTTTTTAAATAGTTGGTGACGAGGTTCCTGTAAAGTGCACCTCTGCTAGGTGTCCTATGGAGAATGGTGTGGTAACGAACTGGGAGGATATGGCTGTGGTGTGGGAGCACATGTACAACAAGGAACTTAGGGTTTCGCCATCAGACCATCCACTGTTGATGGGTGAACCTGCTCTGAATCCACCCAAAAACAGGGAGAAAATGGTAGAACTTGTGTTTGAAAAGCTCCATGTGCAGGAATTTTATGCAGCAAATGCGCAGCTTCTGGCTTTGTTTGACTCAGGGAGGAAAACTGGAATTGTTGTTGACTGTGGATTCCAAAGCTCCCGTGCTGTTCCCTGTTTTGAGGGTTCCTACCTACCTCATACAGTAGGAAGGTTGGACATTGGCGGCAAGCACATATCTCAGCTCATGGAAAGAGCTCTGTCAGTTACGCCGGAGATTGCCTCTGATGTTGTAAATCAAACAGGTTACGTTGCACTGAATTTTGAGGAGGAATCAGCAAAGGCTGCAGAAGACCAGTCCTTGTACAAGACATATGAACTGCCTGATGGACAAGTCATCACAGTTAAGAGGGATCGGTTTCACTGCCCCGAGGCACTTTTCCAGCCCTGTCTTGCTGATGCACCAGCAACATATGAGAAATGTGGAATCCACACCACCTGCTTCAATGCCATCATGATGTGTGATCCCAGCATCCGGTTAGAGCTGTACAACAGCATTGTGCTCAGTGGAGGAGCTTCAATGCTTTCAGGACTGGCAGATAGGCTGACGGCGGGGGTTGCTTCCTATGCCCCTACAGCAGCCCGTGTGAAGGTGGTAGCACCACCAGAGAGGAAATATGCAGTGTGGATTGGAGGGTGCATTATTGGCTCAATGTCAACATTCAGCCAAATGTGGATAAGCCACTCAGAGTATGAGGAAAAAGGCGCTTCGTTGGTGCATTACAAGTGCTACTGAGTGCAAGCACAGTGTCAACACAACAACTTTTTTGTTTGTTATTTTTTCCATAAATTATAAGCCCTTGCGCTTTGTGTTTCGTGATAGTGCATGGATACCACGTGGCAGTCACTATTCGAGAAGTGAAATTTGCAGCAATTGAGGGAACAAACTTGTATGTCTCTTGGAAGTGGTCATCACGGCAACGACGGTTATTTTCACTTCGTCAATTTTCTTATCCAGGTACAGAATTTTTTCTGTACTTCGAGGCGAAAAGGGAAAAAAAACCTTTGGCATAAAATCAAATCCCCTGCGTGTCAACAGAAAAAGCAAAAAAAAACCACCTACTCACAACATAAAAAAAAACCCAACATCCCAACCCACATCCAGACCCACCTACAAGCAATGAGCGGACGCGGACGCGGACGTGGACGTGGCGGCCGAGCAGGATCTCGTGGCGGGCGTGGCGGGCGCGGTGGGGCATCGTCCTCACGCGGGGGGTCGCGCGGTGCATCGCGTGGCGGGTCGAGGGGCGGTTTTGGCCCTCGTGGTGGAAGAGGTTTGTTTTGTTTCGTTCTGTTTCGTTTTTTTTCTTTTTCCCCCCTAGAAACTACTTGCTCACTCGTGTTTAACGTGTAGGGGGTGGTCCTGGTGGCGACCCTTTCTCTGGTCTCCCTGGTTTCGATGCGGCAAACCAATTGCAAAAGCTCAAGGATGTTGCTGTGTTCTCCAAGCTTTCTCCTAAAGAGCTTCGTGTAACAAAGAACGCGCTCCTTAATGTTGTATCAGCCTCTCTTGTCCGGGAGGTAATACTTTAAGGGTTTTTTTTTTGTTTTTTAACTTTCTTTTTCCAGCCCAAATTTGATTCCCCTACCTCTGCAACTGTAAAGATAAATATCTTGGTTACACAGATTGCTTTTTACGATCCCGAGTTCATTTTGAAAGTTGCCCTTTACATGCGAACAGAACTCAATATTCGTTCCACCTCAAATTATGTGGTTTCCTTGGCTAGCAACATCAGACATGTAGGACCAAAGTTCGCTTTTTGCAAAATAATAAGCTGTTTAGTGTTCGCCCTTCCTTCGCAAATACTGCAAGGCCACAATCAGGCTACCCTCTGATTGGCTTGACATCGCTTCTACCTACCAGTGCCTCCCAGACAAGACTTTACGTGGGAATGGTTGGTTCCCCAATATCTTTTTGAGGTATTAAACCGCTGCAGCCCTTCCAACGGCTCTACGAAAGGCCCTGGTGGATAAGTTCCCTGATTTTGATGTTTATCAACTTGGAAAATACAACAAAGAGAATTCCCTCAAGCGCAAGAAGAAGAAGCTCCGCTTAAAAGCCGAAAAGGAACCCACCAAGGCTGTATTCCAAGCTGGTATATTTTTCTTAATTTCAGGTTGGAAACTAAACTCTACACAGGTAAACCTCCTGTGACGATTAAGCAACTTGTCCGACAGCTCCACATCTCTGAGCCTCCTTATCATGTTATGTGTATTTTGGGTAAGAAGTACCCAACAACAGAAGAAGAGTTCAAGAGGAATAGATTACCAGGCGAGTTCCAACCCAAACTTGCGGGAACTCGCATGAAATTCCCCGTACCAGAAACCTGGGAAACTCTGCTGTCTCAAAAAGGCAATAGGGTACAAATTCCAACAGACTAATGCGTATGAGTAACTTTTATTCAGTCCTCAACTTGGGAGGAGCTAATCGAGCACAAGAAGCTTCCGTTCATGGCAATGCTTCGAAACCTCCGCAATCTAATCTTCACTGGCGTTCACCCACGATACCACAAGTAAGTTAAAGCTTGAAACAAGAGAAACTAATTCCTTTACCAGGTGGGTAATGAACAAGCTTACTAATGAAGGGACAATTGCTAATAGCAAGCAATTCCCTTTCCGATTCTTCAGTGCTTATGAAGTCATTCCCAAAGATCTTAATGACTTTAATGAACAGCTGGATAAAATGAACAATCCTAAGAAAGCTGCTGCTAAGGATGGCGATGCAACTAAAATTCGAAGGAAGAAGAAAAACCCCATCGTCCCCACACACAGACCACAAGATGACCTCTTCGAGAAATACAGAGCTGCCCTCGACACAGCTGTGAAACATGCTACTACCCACAACGTAAAGCCCATCCGGGGAAGCACGGTTGTTTTTTGTGACGGCAGTTCAGCGATGAGGGTATGCTTCTCCTTGTGGTTACATCAAATCCTAATTTAAACTATAGGAGGCACAAAACCAGTGCGGAGTTGGCAAGTTCAATCAATTGAACCAATTGGGTATCCTCCTTGGCCTTATGTGCAAGTATGTTTGCGAAGACTGCGACTTCCGTATCTTTGGTGGTGAAGTTGACGGTTCCCGCCACCGAAGCGTCACGTTGATGGAAGGAACAATTCTAGAAAACATGCGTATCGTCGAGGAATCCAGCAAAGCTTTTGAAAATGGTGCTGCACAATTCCCATTCGACTACTTTGAAGACCTCATCAAGAGGAAGGAAATAATCGACAATTTCATTGTCTTGTCTCACCACCTAATTCTGCCAACCGAAGAAGGAAGTGGGCCAAATACCATCCCCAGCATTCTTCACAAATACCGGCAAGAAGTCAACCCAAGAATGCTATTCGTGAGTGTAGATCTAAGTGGAAGAGGAAGCAATATCAGCCAGGGTGATGATGAACACCCCAATGATATCCTTGTCAGTGGTTTCTCGGATGCTATCCTGAGGTTCATAGCCGAAAGAGGTGATACCAACCAACTGCAGTACGTGGAGCACATTGACATTGCACACAACTTGGTTAAGAAATCTACTGTTGAGGCTGTTGTTTCTCCACTTTATGCACCCGAGCCCCCCAAAAACCCACTTGCAGCTCTAGAGGCTCCCAAGATTGAGGAGAAGGCTGAGCTGCCGGCTCCTATGAAGATTTTCACCACTGAAACGAAGTGGCGAACTTGCAGGGTTTTCATCTCTTCCACCTTCCTTGATATGCACGGAGAACGTGATATGCTCACACGGAAGGTTTTCCCAGAATTGAGGGACAGATGTATGTTTAGCATTGAATTTTCTGCAATCTCACTCATTTCCAGGCGCCAAGAGGCATATTCACCTTTATGAAGTAGATCTTCGGTGGGGTGTAACCGAGCACGAGACACAACAAGACAAAGGACTTGAACTGTGCTTGGATGAAGTCCAAAACTGTTCCCCGTTCTTTATTGGCTTGGTTGGCAACCGGTACGGCTGGGTCCCCAACGAGTACACAGTCCCCGACCACGAGCGCTTTGATTGGGTCAAGTCATACCCGGTAGGCCGAAGTGTTACCGAGCTGGAAATGTACAGT
The DNA here is from genome assembly GCA_020536535.1 of Pelomyxa schiedti. NCBI lineage: Eukaryota > Evosea > Pelobiontida > Pelomyxidae > Pelomyxa > Pelomyxa schiedti. Next base: position 29,003 of record JAHLWZ010000807.1, read on the forward strand.
GGAGCCATCAAGGATAGCAATCCTCATGCTTTCTTCTATTTCCGAAATCCTGCCCTCGTTTCTGAGATCCCTCAGTGAGTTACCCGCTTTCCTTTTCTGCTTCTTTAACGTCCCTCAGGGAACACCAGCGTGCCTTCGCCTCCGAATCACCTGAAGCAGAACACCGGATTAATGAACTCAAATCGATGATTCGTTCTGCTACAAACAATGTGGTTACATACAATGCCTCTTGGAGGGGTATTGTCGATGGCAAGCCTATGACGGGAAATCTTGCTGCACTGTGCAAAAGAATTACAGAAGACTTGTGGAAAAACATTACTGCGGTATTTTCTTTTTCATGAGTTTATTGAATATGACTTTTCACAGGTTTTCCCGGAGGAATCCGCTGAAGAGTGTGACGCTCTTGATATTGAGCAGGCTTATCACGATGCCTTCGCTGAAGACAGACGGAAGTTGTTCGTTGGAAGAAAAGACGTGTTGACTGAATTGACCAAATGGTGCGATGAACCAGCTGCTGGCACTATTATTCTCACTGGGCCTCCTGGCTGTGGAAAATCTTCCATAGTTTCCGTCTTCGCCAAGCAATACCAGGTTTCAACCAATCAACTTTCCAACCATTCTAACATACTTCAGGCCAGAAAACAGAAAGTTGTGGTACTTCCGTTCTTTGTTGGAGCTTCCCCAGGCTCCACTGACATACGACGCGTTCTCAAGAGTTTGTGCATGCATCTTGCAAAACGATTTGGAATTACAGATCCAATTCCAGAAGATTACAAATCTCTTCAGAAGGTAAGATATTAGACATATTGGTTTTGAATATTAACACGGTTTTCCAGACCTTTGCGCGCTTCCTTGAGCAGGCGTCTTACATTGCTCGCCTCGTTCTCATTTTGGATGGTGTAGACCAATTGGACAAGACCAACCGCGCTCACTCCTTGGATTGGCTCCCTCTTGTCCCTCCAGCCAAAGTGATTTTAACTGCTGCTGAAGGCCCAGTACTCAAAGCGTTGTCCCAGAGGACCTCTGCTCCAACCAACACTAATACCCTCCTGGCTCCAAAACTTGGTCCCATGCTCGGAAATACTCGTGAAATCGCGGTTGGGTCTCTCCCAATTCAAGACGCCAAGCAAGTTGTTCAAGGAGTTCTTGCCGAGTATCACAAAAAGTTGGAAGATGGCCCAATGAACGATCAGCTTCGCGTGTTGCTGAAGAAAGGCGATGCTGGCCGTCCTCTGTACTTGACTGTTGCCTGTGAGGAACTGCGAGTCTTTGGAGTTTTTGAACAGCTCACTGATAAGATTAAGTCTCTTCCACCTTCCCTGCTCAAGTTGTACGACGAAGTTCTGGCACGTCTGGAGCTTGATCACGGGCATGCACTCGTTCCTCAAGCGTTATCTATGTTGGCCTGCTCTCGTGGTGGACTGAGGGAAGACGAACTTTTGTGCACACTGAAACGAAACAATGACGAGGAAGCCCTTCCACGTGCAGTCTGGGCACCATTGCGCCACGCCTTGAGGGTATTCGTGCGTGGTGATGGTGAAGAAACACTGGACTTTGTGCACGCACAATTTAAGACCGCTGTGGAGAAGAAATACCTCAATCCAGTGAAGCTTCATGGAATTCATTGCGCCCTTGCAGCTTACTTCATGGACAAGGTAGTTGTGAACAATTCTTCACTGTCTCTAACTGTTCCTCAGGCTGATCCCAAGCACAATGGAACATATCAGGGTGCGTCCCTGCGTGGTGTGTCCGAACTTGCGTACCATCTGACAATGGCGCAAATGTGGCCACAACTTACTAATGTGCTCACATCACTTCATTACATTGAGAAGAAGTGCACCATGGGACTAGCTAGCGACCTTCTTGCCGATTACACATCAGCTGTTTTAATGGGTACTGAAGGCAGATCAAAGGAGTGGGCTGGCATGGATTTAGTGAAGCAGTTCTATAACTTCGTGTCGAACTCTATCCATGTCCTTTCGGCTCTCCCCCATCTCACCTTCCAGCAAGTATGTTTTCGTTGGCTATGTGTTTCCTTATAGTTATTGTGCCTTTAGGCAGCAAATCAACCCGACGTATCTGCTGTTGCCAAGGCGGCTAAGCAGTTATGGGACGATCATTTGGAAAAGAGAGCTTGGATCAAGTGGGTCAACAAGCCCCAAGTTCTTGATCTATGCCGCTTGACTGTTTCTGCTATGACCGACGGTGTTACAAGCACTGCTTTCTCTGCGGATGGGCAGCTCATTGTCTGTGCTTCTAGAGACTGTACTCTGAAAGTGTTTGAGGTGGCAACCGGACGTGAACTGGCCACCCTCAAGTCACACTCAAGCCCAGTTATCGACTGCTGTTTCTCACCAGACGGAAAGTTCATTGCCTCTGCAGCTTGGGATAACACAGCTAAGGTTGTCTAACGTCCTGTCAAATTAGAACCTAACACTACCAGATCTGGGACACAACCAACTTCATCGTGGCACAAACGTTGACTGGTCACAATGAGCGGTTGTCTGCTGTTTGCTTCACTTCCGATAGTTCCAAGTATGTCCTTTTTTTTTTTTTTTTCTCTAACTTGGGTTCAGGGTTGTCACTGCAGCGTGGGACAACACCATCCGTGTCTGGGATGCCACCATGGGATCCTTCCTCTTTGAACTGAAGGGACACAAAAGACCCATCAACTCATTGTCCCTTGTTCCAAATGGAAATATGATTACCTCAGGTTCGTACTATTTCCACGATTAAAGTTGTAACAATTACACAGGATCTTGGGATGGTGAATTAATCGTGTGGAACTTGGATACAAAGGAAATGTTTAAGAAGCTCAAGGGACACGAGAAGTCCATCAAAACTTGCTCTTTCCATCCAAATGCCCGACAATTGATTTGCAGTTCCAAGGACGGAGCCATTATGCTGTGGGACGCCCAAAGTGAAAAGAGAGTTGCACAGATTGGCTCTCACGCCCTCCCTACAAATTGCAGTGTTTACAGTGACATTGGAGATTATGTAGCAAGTGCTAGTGACGACGGCAGTGTGAAGGTGTGGGATGCTACCTTGGGTAAGGAGACCGCTACCGTGAAGCTTGAGGACAATAACATTGGTGCTATGGCGCTTAGCCCGGATGAGCGATATTTGGCTGCTGCGCACTCTGATACAACCATTCAGGTTATTTCTCCTTGTTTGGTTGGTGAACTCACTCCGTTTTCAGATCTGGGACTTGACACTACTGAAGTCAGTCCGTACGCTGCGAAAACACACCCAGGGGGTTACTAGCCTGGGCTACAGACCTGACGGCCGCTTCATTTGCTGCGCCTCGGTCGACGCAACAATGAGTGTGTGGGATACTAAGTCTTGGGAATGTGTGCGTGTCTTGACTGAGCACACTGCCCCAGTCAACTGTGTCAGTTTTTCGCCAAATACACCCAGAATGGTGTCGGCTAGCGACGACTTCTCGTAAGCAGCACAGAACTCTACAAGTGATCTAACCTTTATTTAGATTGATCATGTGGGATACGAACACATGGAAGCCTGTAGCCACTCTCAAAGGACACACTGCAGTGGTGAAGTGCTGTGCCTATTCCCCTGATGGAAAACACATCGTCTCGATTGCTCGGTATGAGAGCTCAAACATTCTTTCCTCCTTACTTCTTGCAGTGATGGCACAATCCGTGTCTGGCACGTTGAATCTGGGAAGTTGCTCCACACCATGTCTGGCCACCTTGATTGGATCAACTACTGCGCTTGGTCTCCTGACTCCAAGAAGGTGGTGACTGGTGCTTGGGATTTCAACTGCAAAGTCTGGAGTATGAAGAAAGGAAGAGAAGTAAAGGCTATGCAAGGCCACGGAGGATCAGTGGAGGTTTGCAAGTACAGCCCAGACGGAAAGGTGATTGTGACTGGCTCCTATGACAAGTCGATGAAGGTGTGGGATGCCGAAGGGGGGACTGAAATTACTGCACTTAATGGCCACGGTGCTCGCATTAACTGCTTCGTATTCATCCGCGGTGGAAAGAGTTTGGTGAGTGCCGCCGATGATAATACACTGAAGGTTTGGGACCTCCTTGCATCGAGAGAGGTTGCCACACTTGTTGGACACAGTGCCTCAGTCCGCAAATGCTCGTTCTCACCAAAGTCTGAATTGATTGCTACTGCCTCCGATGATGGTACCGTGAAGGTGTGGGACTGGAAGCGTCAAGCGGCAGCTACCAAGACCGCGGAATCGATGAGACACGCTGGCTCCATAACAAGCTCATGCTTCTCTTTGGAGGGTGATTTCCTTTGCACCTGTGCTTCTGATGGCTCTATAAAACTCTGGAACACCCTGGTCACAGATGAAGCCTCCCTTGGAAAATGCGTTACTCTTGCCTTGGGTGGTGGGGAGACACCCGCTGTGCGATGTTGTGTCTTTGCTAAAGGAGGTGTTCTTGCTACGGGAAATGACCGAGGCCTTATTACTCTCTGGAATACCAAGGATTTCACGGTAGTTGGTACTCTTTCAGGCCACACTAACGCTGTGCGTGGGCTCGCCTTCACTCCTGACGGGAAGCACCTTGTGTCTGTTTCTTGGGATACCCGCGCCATAATCTGGAGTGTCGCAGGCCTAAATCAAGTTCGCGAAGTAACTGCCCACTCTGAGTGGTTGGAGTGTGTTGACATCAGTCCGGACGGCAGTCTCGTCGCCACAGGTTGATCTCTTTCCCGTGCGTTACCAATGTCCTCACAATTTTCTTGTATAGGTGGTAGGGACAACAATGTTCTCCTGTGGGAATTTGCTACTGGTGAGGTTACTGGGTACCTCAATGGCCACACACAATGGGTCATGTCCCTGGCCTTAGGTGGAGATCATAAGATTGCAACTGCCTCCTACGATAACACTATGAGGTTCTGGGACCTTGCTGTTGCAGGCTATGGCTCTGTTGCCTGTGAGGGTCACAAACAAGCAGTACGTTCCCGCATTTTGGCAGGCTTTTGTTTTAACTGTATTTGCAGGTTACGTGCGTGAGGTTCGCACCAAACGGCAGGCACCTTATCACATCGTCACTTGATCACACTATCAAGCTGTGGGATAGCAGCACACCAACACCAAAGCCCGTTCTGGAGTTCATGGCAGTTTCTCCATGCACAAGTGTTTCTATCTCGCTCAAGGCACAACTCCTGGCTTGTGGTGACCTGCTTGGCAACGTTTACCTCCTCAAGTACACACGCCCCGCAAGAAGCTAAACTCCCCTTTTCGGAGCCTGAGAACAAAACAAGGTTGAACTGCTTGAAGCGTTTGTTTTTTTTTTTCGTCCCTTTGGGACTTTTGTTCATCACAAAAAGTAGTCCCATAGCAGGAGCACGGCTTTGATCGATGGCCTTGAGGATGGGTTGCGTTCCAAGCACACCCTCACAATCTCATGTGCCAGTCGATGAAGGCGCCAGTGATGAAGGTTTTGTGTTAGTCTGCGAGGCGCTGTGGTTATGGGTGTGTTTTGTGGTTTTGGAGGAGGAATGGGGAATGGAGTGATGCAACCCCTGAGGAGGTCCCGGCCGATAACCCACGGGCAAAGGCGGGGCAGGTGGGTGCTGTTATGGGATGTGTAGGGTGTGAAGAGGTATTTGTTGCTCCTGGTTGGTGTTTTTCCCGACGTGAGGTGGGAATATGGCTGTTTTAACGGGTACAACAGCAGGGATGCTGTGATTCCTTTGGACAATGTCAATCAACGAGCTGGGAATTAGAGAGATATGGGAGTTAGGTTTACCAAAGCCCCAGACATCGGCCTTTGTGTCAAACGTCAGTCCGGAAAGAACCTCCGGGGCACAGAAGTTCACATCCTCTGGCGAAATTGGCGTTGAAGCCGGCATACAGTAGGATCCAAATAAGAGGGTAACCGGTGTGTGGGGAGCCTTGATCTGAATTCCCTTTGACGAAAAGAAAGGATGATTGTGAACGAACGAACCTTTGCCCAAGGACCGGGTCCAGATTCATCCAGTGACAGAACAATGATGTTATCTGTTTGCATTAAGTTTTAGTTGAAGGAGGTGTCATGTCATGCACATACCAGGCGAAATTTTGGTGTGCACATTTGGGGAGTTCGGGCCATTGTGAAGGCGATCTAATGCCTGTGCCACATCCTTCAGAATCTTCAACCTCGAACTGATTGGGAGAACTCGGTCGAGGATGGATGTAGTCCCATTCCCTTTTCTGATGAGTGAAGTCAGAAGCTCACCCAAGCTGATGCATTGGTCAATATTGATGTATGACCCAATAATTGCCCCTATTGCAGGCGGGATGATGGGTCTTGGTGATCCTGGTATTTTTATCTCTGATTCAGAGGGAGTTGTATCCCGATGAAGTGCCACAATGTTGGGGGCAACTGATACAAGATCAACTTCACAATTTCCATTTTCACACGTCAACTTGTGTTGCCCATTTTTCACTGCATTGAGGATGTGCTCCTTGTGGAAGTAAAACAAGTTGGATGGCAATGCGGATGGTTTGTCATTGTCAGTCCACTTATCCGGTGAAGAATTGCCCTGCATCAGGCAATGGGGACAGGGGAAGAGCTCAATAACCCCAGGGAATGGTGCCCCACTTTCTTCCTCAAATCGAGACTGACTCAGATTGTAAAGAGTTCCCATAAGGGATGCCCAGAGGTGTTCTTGCTGTGGGTGTTCGTTGCACTCTGATCGCAGGTAAATCGAAACCATGTCATCTTGGAATGTAATGAACAATAGGACTTGTTGTTCTGATCCTCCATGTGAGCAAGAGTATGAGAACGAGAGTGCATCCCTCCAACAGAACTTGATAACCCACCCACTAGAGAGAAGAGACCTTGAAATACTTGAAATGGCTTTGAAGAACAAGTCATGAGGCAACAATGGGAGTTTGATCGATCTCCCATTCGATGTGACCGGAGCAGTGAGGGAAATGTCAGCGTGAAATTGTTTTAGTATAGCAGGGGGGATAGTGTGAACCAGAGGGAGAAAGGAGCGGTGTCCCTTGACGATATGAGAGAAATTTGACAGGGTCTTGTGAACATCACCAAACTCAACCAAAAGTGACCCTAGCTCATTCATTGAGGGGTTTTTTCTGTTTTGTGGCTCTTGTCTATCCGTTATTATGAACTTCTGGAGCTGAGCCAAAAAGGAGTAAGGTTCGACAATGACCAATTCAGGTAGATGTATTGGTACCGCGTGTGACAAGAGCCAAAAAGGATACCTGAAGTGAACAATGGTCCCAATGTCCGCCAAGAAGTTTGCACACAGCTCAATCTCCAGTGCTTTCGACATACCACACCTCCTGGCCAGCTTACAAAATTGAGTCCAGGTAAGTAAGAACCTTTTGTCCCTACGTTGTATAACTTTCTTGTTCAGTGCAATCCAAGTCTGTGGAACAGACTGGGGAATTCCATCACATATTTCACCTTGAATAAAGTCAAGGAGTGAATATACACATCTGGGTTCTTCTGCTCTATGAGATTTTTCATACTTCCATCCCTTTCCATTGCTGAGTTGCAGCAGGAATGCAATAGGAATGTCTTCCAAAATAAAAATTCGATTCATGAGGTCGGTGACATTAGGGGCATTTGGGTCAATTCCCTCCATGTGGGTTCCAACAGGGATTATGCTCCTCCATGCCTTGTCACCGCGGCTTCTCGCAAATGAGATTTCATTCACCCAACGATAAACTGCCATGGAGGGTTCCTTCATCTGCAACGCCTTGGATACATCAAAAACGAGGATGATTACGGACCTGCTGAGGAGGAACCATTGGTGAAGCGGTGACAGAGAATCCCCTCCTGTGTGTTTTATGAGTATCCCATGAAGCAAAAAGGAGCCATACCAAGGTCCCAAATAGTCATATTGTGCCCAATTGTAGTGTTACGTGTATGATGCACAGCAATAGCGTGCGTGTGCTTTGTGGTAAGTGTCAGCTTTTTTGTACTCTCCATGAACTTCAAAAGTGTTGTCTTCCCAACACCAGTGTCTCCCACAATCACAAGTTTATGTGTGTTTTTCTGAATCTCGTTTTGTCTTTGGTTCACTGTGTATTCCTTTTTTTCATTTCCCAATCTCACATTGGGCATTTCAACCAACCACTTGGGAATCTTTTTAAGCTTGTTATTGGAGAGGTTGAGCGTCCTGCACGTCAAAGGCCTCAATGATTCGGGAACAGACTCCAATTTTAAGTCAGAAAGGTCAACGTTCTCAGATTCTGTGAGAGACCGAGAAAGGCACACAACACCAAGAGCAGCCTCGTTCCTTGTTTTCACCCAGGTCCTCAGTGCCATTGACACTGTGAAGAATGGGAACTGCGGTCGGTAGTCGTGCACTAGTTGCATGATCATGTGGGCTGTGATGACATCAGCACATGTGATATCTAGAATGGCCGGTATCACAGGAACCAGAACTGGTTGAGATACAGGCAGTGTAATGTCACTGAAGTGGCAAAAGGTTATTGGCGTTTGGCACAGTGGGACCTCTGGGGATTTCGCTATTACTGACAGAAGGGTGTCCAGAGTTCCCAGTTTTGGTGTCCATTTCAACATTTTGTAAGCACAAAACTAGTGTATGTCAGAGTATTTTTACAAAATAAGACCCGGACATTAAAAGCCATATGAATGGGCAGCAGTGTGTGCTTCACTCTATCTGTTTCTGGAAACTGCGCCATTGTGTCACTGCAGTCAAGAAGTAGGGTTACACATGATAGTGGAACCTTAGCAGATGCTTCTGGGAACCTGCTTCTTGACATACCGATCAGATCATGCAGTATCCTGCTTATCGCTCCACAGGAATCCCTGTACTCACCAGTGTGAAGGATCAGCAAGACTTTTTTACCAACCCTGACAGGTTTGGTGAGTGGGACAGAGAAAGTTGATTTTTTCCCCATTGGAAACTGGGACAGCCATACCCATAGCAAAGTTTATTTGCTATAACTGTGGAGTCACAGTCCCCAGAGCATCGGTAGAAGAAACACATCTGTTCCGGGTGATTACAGTCCCCGGGATCCCACAATGTCAGCTCGTTACACGTCTGTGCCATGCTAGACATCACGACTTTGTTGTCAGAAATCTCTTTCTCTGTATGTAGTGACCTTCCCCCCTCGGATTCGGTCTCAACAGGTCGAGCCATTCTATTGAGCTTGATCCATTTGATGTTAATGTTGATGCTTGCTTGTAGTTCGCCGGCACTGGCTACAGCAGTGAACACAGAGTCGACACAAGGCTTGGAACCAACAACGAAACACAGCCGATTCTTCAATGCACCAGCCATTGGGAATGATTAAAATGCGTGGTTGCTCTTTTCACAAGAGTGAACTGCTCTTTCCATTCGGAACCTTCCATCTAGCGTAGTAGTGGACTTTTCGTGCTGCCCCCCAACCGGTATCACTATCATCAAAATATCGATTCTTCTAATGGGAATTACACCGTAATCAAGGGGGGATTTGCTGTTCGTTGGGAACAGCAAATCCAGAAGGCTTTGTATTGTGGTCACTAGTTTCGTTCCAAAAGGATAGGTAATAAGTCGATTTTATTTACAAGTGGGTTGATCCTCTTAGGACGACCTGTTTGGCAATTGCAGAGCTTCAAGGAGACGGTCCAGTCTGGGAATTACTTCCCGTAGGTTAGGTCTTGTTGCTGGTGATGAACACCAACAATTCGTGATAATTTCGACAAGCAAGGCCGGGCATCCAGAGGGTATTTTAGGTCGCTGGCCTTTTCGGGCCACTGTATCTACAAGTACACTCATTTCGGTGATGTGCCCAAAGGGAACTTCCGCGCTTATCATTTCCTGGTCATTATTCAGCGTCGTGTGAAAAATTGGGTGGTAGTACCCATAGACACACGCCGAACGAGTATACGTCCGTTTTCTCTGTGTAAGCCGATCTTGTAAGCATTTCCTGAGAGAGATTAGCGGAAAAACAAATATATCTGGTGTGTGGCTGACATACAGGGCTCATCCAAAGAGGACTTCCTACTCTCTTTTGAACATATTAGTTCGAACACAATGTGTGTGTGAATGTGGTGGGAACCTCCGTTAGGTTACTTCCATCGGATGGCTCTACAATTGACAGACTAACAACACGTTAGAAAGAGCTTTCAAAAAGGATAGGATAGAAGTACCCAAAATCACACAGCTTGAGGGCAAAGTGAGAGTCGAGTAATAGATTCTCACTCTTACAATCACGATGAATAATTCTTTTCTCTGTTAAAATGGAAGGAAGGGTAACAGTTGTACTTCGGGTGTAAGCTGTGAAGGTGGCATAAGCCAACAGCCATTTGTTTTGCCAAATGGAGAGCCATCTCCAGGTCTGTATACTTATTAGAATCAATACCAAGGAACTTCATTACCTATTTTTGTATCGTTCCTTTCATGTAGAAGTTGATATACACTCCCCCCAGAAAGAAACTCCGTACATATTGACAAATGTGGCATATGGGTGCAGGCACCCATCTTTTTTTTTTTTGGTGAGGCGGGCATTTTTCATTTATGTTCAGTACATATAATACAATGTTAGGATGCCGTAGACTTCTGTGGAGGAGGTTTTAAAAAAATTTCTTTAAACTGTGGTACGTACGCAAGGATGGCAATTTCTTGTTTGAAAGCCTTCATCAATCTTGCGTCAACGTTCTGAGCTTTCAATTCTGGACCAATTGAATAAGAACAGAGAACATGTTGTTGTACCCTTCACTGCAACATCACAATTCCTCCACTTGGATTTATATACAATTCCAAAACTTCCTAGAATGACAGAACGTTGGTGAGTGCGCGTACATCTTGGACATGGCTTCCTTTACCCTCTCCCAGCTTCTCTATCATTTTTAGCTCAGAATGAGGGATTTCCCACTCATAATTCTCTGAAGAGGTCGTAACACGATGACGTTCACGCCACAAGGAAGTATCCCATTGATATTGAACAACAGCTCTCATAAATCTTGCTGTGGGTAAGAACAGTTGGGGAAAGACTTTTGGTTTTTGTTACTCGTCAAGAGTCACCAGTCCATCACGGTTTATGTCAATTTGCCCTGTTCATATGCATATCACGAATTTATCAATTCCAGAAAGGGTGAGCCTACCATAAATCCTATTGGCTTCTGGCTTGGTAACTTCAGGATAAAGAAGCTGCAACCTGGAAAAAAAAAATAAACTCGAGCTGGGAGAAAAAATACACTCGTACCCCTGGAAAAATTCGGTGCAATCAATAACACCATTTCCGTTGGTATCTATATTATTGAAAGCTGCAATTCATTCCAGGTTAGAGGGGCAAGGTAAGAATTTCAATAATAGGTCTACACAATACCTGTGAGGACTTCAATTTGTTGTTTTTCGGTCATCTCAGCAAGGCTGCCGCTGGATGTACTGTTTGGAAGTGGGTTTTACTTCTCCAATTTTCAGCTACAAATTTGAATAACTTAACACACCCAATTTTCCCAGATGAAGTACCATTTCGTGCCTATTATTTGTTAGAGCAGCAAGAACTAGGTTCTGGATTATTTACCTGCCGAGTGCCATAGGCAGACTTCAGAGCTTTCTTGGAGATTGTGAGTGCAAGGAAAGGTACAGCAGTAAAACTGTACCCCAGAACTATTGGTGATAGCAGCTGCCTTCAGAGCTTCTTTAAGTGCGTGGTCTTCAACACGTTGCTGGAACTCTAGCTCCTTTTTTGCTACAGCCTCCTCCTTTCCGGCAGTTAGAATTTTTTCTAATAAAAAAAGAAAAACCCTCTCAAAGAGCTTTTGCTCTCGTGCATTAAGTTCCTGTTCTCTTCTGTTGAGATATTCTTCCCGGTCGTCCAATATACTAAGATCGTCTCTCCGACACCTAATCATGGGAGGGCTGTGTGGTGCTGTTGGATTTGGGCTATCATCTCTTCGAGATCGGGCCATGGGAGGACTGCGTGGTGCTACTGGGGAATGTGTTGGGGATGATGGTGATTTCTCAGTTGTGGGTGACTTAATGCACGGAATTAAAGGTGCTGAAATTTTGTGTGTCCCTTGCTCCACTGGATGGAGTTCAAAGTGTATTTTGTCGCAAGACTGGCGTGCAGAACTGTGAAGCTGGTCCTGGTTGTAAAGCAAAGTGTTGTCAGTGGGTGCCGTGGTAGAATTTGCATCGAAGTTTGCCTGAATGCCGAATGTGATATGCTTGTCACTATCCGGAGTCCCAATAGGACTAGCTTCCGCAGTGGAGGTTGTAGTCCCATCAGAAGGACTTATAGCACGCGGTAGTTCCAAAAAGCTAGGAACTTCAGTCACACCCTGATGAGATTGATGTGCCGTTGTTGTTGTTGTTGTCGTGTGAAACTGAATCGTCGGGCTTGTAATTGAATTCGCGGAATTAGACGAAGGCACCTGAACGGGCGGCAACGTGGAATTCGTCAGGATCGCCGGCGAGCGAGATCTCTGCGGGTGCGCCTGTTGCGGCGACGTGAAGGCCGTGACGCAGGAAGAACGGACCGGCGAAAGAGAGGCCCTGCCGTGCTTTGATATCACAGAGGGGTGTGTCCTCAGAGACCTGAGGTGGGACCCCGAAGCCAGGACCGTGGGCGTGAGGTTCGGCATAGGACCCAGGCCGCTGGTCCCGGTCAAGTTGGCACACGCGGCCCCGGAATTATGGGACCGCGGTTGCGCGTGGTGATTGTTGGTGCTGCCGTTGCCGTTGTTGTTGCTTCCATTTGCGGCGTTGTTGGTGTTGTTGTTGTTGATGCTTGTTGGCGTTGGGGCGAATCTGACGCCGCTAGTGGCCGTCGTTGTTGTGTGACTGTGGGGATTGAGAGTTGGGCAGTGTGTGAGGGACGTAGAAGAGTGTGGTTGTTGCTGTTGTTGTTTGCTGCGAATTGGGGCTGCGAAGGATGAGTTGATTGGGGGTGGCGCTGCCACCCTCAGGCTCGTTGTGGTGGGAGGCGACTTGATCATTTTTTTGGTTTTGCGATTATGGGTCTCTGGTGTGCTATGTGTGCGTGGGGAGGGAGTGACTTGGGCCTTTTTTTTTTTGTTGTTGTTGTGTTGATTCCCTTGACGAGAAAGGGGCAATCGGTGACGATTGGCCCTTGGGTACCTGAAGGACCTTGGTTGTGTTGGTTACTGTTGGTTAACACCAGTACCTGAAGGGACGGGGAAGATCGAATTTCGCTTATTAATACGTTCTTTCGGTGAAACTCGATCACCTTCCTTTGCAGTCGAATGAATAGTTTTTGCTTCTGCCAATCCACAGAACGACACTGTGCGAAGTGTTTCTGCAGGAAAACAATGAACACAAGCACTGGAGTTCTGTCACAGAACAACTTGAAAGAGCCACATAATCTTCCAAAGGATCCAAGTGCTGGAACCGAAACGGTGAAGAAAGGAAGGAAAAAAAAAAAAAAGCGAAAAAACGAATTAAACAAAGATGGATCTGGTTGAAGAGGAGGAACACGACTTCTTGATCAAGAGTACTCATGTACACTCACACCAAGACAACTTATAGCAGCTAATACAGTTGTCATAATTGGTGACAGTGGCGTCGGGAAGACAAATTTATTGTCTCAGTGGTATAGGTATCCAAATGACATACTTTCATAAACACACAGCACAACTTACTTTTTTTTTCCCCTCTCTTCCACATCGGCAGACATGAATTTAGCGAAAAGACAGCTTCCACTATAGGAGTCGAATTTGGATGGCAAATGAAAGAAATTGATGGCAAGAGGGTAAAAGCTCAAATATGGGACACAGGTCTCCACTTTCGCATATTATCTCTTACTGACTGAGACTTCCTTTTTTCCCACTACCTAACACTCAGCTGGACAGGATAGATTCCGCAGTGTTGCACAGGCATACTACAGAGGGGCAATGGGGGCACTTGTAGGTTGCTGACCTCACATTTATTGTTTAAATTCACTGTCCTAGTGTATGATATCACCAACCGATCGTCTTTTGTAAATATCTCCAAATGGCTTGAGGAATTGAAGTAGGGCCTCATTACCGCGACATATTCTTACACTCCATGCAGGCAACACGCTGAGCCCAATGCAGTTGTAATGCTTGCTGGCAACAAATGTGACTTGGATACTCGCAATATTTCGGAGGATGAGGGAAGGGAATTTGCCACCAAGAATGGCATGCTGTTTATGGAGACCTCAGGTAAAAACAACGTGATGTTATTGCAAACTTAAATTATCTTTTCATAGCCCGCACCGCCGCCAATGTTGATTCAGCCTTCACATCCATAATCACTGGTGCCAACTATGCCCCTACTTCTCGAAGCACTAACATTTTACTAGAAATTTACACAAACAACTTTTCGCCTGCTAAACCTGTTGTACACAAGGAACCCACAGTAAAGGTCAAACCTGCACCCGCACCCGCACCTGCACCACCCAAGAAGAAATTCTGCTGAGTTCTACAAGCGCAAACCAAAAAAAAATAACTGCTCTATGAGGAACTCTGTTGTTATGTGCTGTAAAAATAAAGAAAGAAGTTTATAGAAATATTGCTTATTTACAATGAATTAACCTTTGGGTGGCCAACGCGGCAATAACCACCTTTGGGTTTTCTCTACGGGTGGTTGTTACGTTCCGATTTGTTCAACGTTCTTCTCGAGCGGCCCTCTAGTCCGCTACCAATATGTGAAAGTCTTCATCAAATGTAAACAATGCTGCCCTATTGGCTCTGCAGTGGAAGTAAATGAGATTGTATTACACAAACATTATATACGAACCCTTGGCACGTGAGTAATACCGCCAGTTGATTTCACTGTTCCAAGCATGTAAAGCACACAATCTAATGTGTATCTTGTTCCAACTATCCTCATTGGCAGCAAGTTGACGCCATGAGTAGCACACTTGGCCAAAGGCCAAGTGATAGCCGAAGATTCTTGGGCAACTAAAGTATAATACAAGATGTTATGCATTGGGTGCGACATGTGTTTTAAGCCGTAAAATATTCAATAAAAAAAGAGTACCCGCAGGTCCCACTAAATGGCGATTTACAGCTAGAAGGAAGGCAAAGGGCATTCCAAATCAATTCCAAAATGTCTCTGCCAGTTGTTCAACAAATAAACAGCAAGAACCCAAATGGCACAAAACTAAAACATGCGCGCCAAAAGATCGTACCTACCCGCAGTTGCAAATCCTTCATTCTGCGGCACGCGTGGCACAACAACAGTAACAGTTGTCGGAAGTGGCGCCACAGAAGTCGCGGGGTCGGTCCCGTGAGGCTCCAAAGCCGCCGTTGTTGAGGGTTGGGCAGCGTCGGTGGTAGTTGTTGTTGTTACTGCCGATGTAGTGGCCCTTGGTTTCGACTGCGTTGCACCCAGTAACCTCTGCCACATTGTGGAACCGTAACACGTGTGATTTTACAGTAAAATGGAAGTTACATTAAACTTGTTCTCACGGAATCCAGTGGTCGCGGTACTAATCATCACTTGGAAGAAGCGCTATTGTTACGGAGCCATTGTCGCGCCTGGACGCTAGCCTCACGCTCCAACCAGGGCCCCCGGAGTTGTAGGCAAAAGACCCGCCCCCGCCGCCGGCCGTGGTGCCAGAGTGACCATCAGATGAACCAGGGGCGCCGCCACTGAAGCCGCCGCCGCCGCCGTAGTACCCCTCGGCGCTCCCGCCGCCGCCGCCGAACCCCCCATTCCCACCACAGTCGCATGCCACTCCCCCCTTGCCACCATTTAAGGGCGAGGTGCACGGATATGGCGGAAGTCGATCGGCGGCGCGGGTTACACAGCGAGAGCCGTTTGACGACCACCCAGCTCCGCCACCGCCTGAAACGATAATGGCTGTGGTGGCACACCTTCCTCCTCCGCCTCCTCCGCCGTTTGTCCCTCCACGTGAACAGGAATCCAACACTGAGTTACCATCTGGGGAGAGACTAGCAGACTTCCCCAAATACTTGGGCCCAAGTGTTGCCCCACCACCGCCACCGCCTGCACAAATCAGAATCTTGCCATTTGTAGTGATTGGTGAGCCAGATAGAGTAACACCATCCTCCCACACAAATGTCCCACCTCCGCCTCCAGCTGCCGGGGACCCACTTCTGCCAACCTGTCCCACAAGTATGTTGAGTGGTTGTCCTTCCCTAATTTCACAGATCGTTGTCACAATGGCACCCAGACCCCCGTCAGACCCTCCGCCACTGGCACCAACTGCAGTGACTCTGTATTTTCCGGTCACAAGTGCCACCCAACGTTGTATCCCTCTTGAAAGTGTGACATTCCCCGGAAGTGGAGCGTAATCGTCTGTGGGAGCGATGTCGTATTCCCCATTTAGGCTGGTGAACCTGACTCGCGTGGGCCTCAGCATATCGATTTGTTTTTGTAAATGATCTGCGTCGAGGAGGACCTTCTCCAGCTCTTGCATTCTCGACGTGAGTTCCAGCATTCTGGTGTGACAGCTTGCTTCCATCTCCTGCAACATATTGGCTTGGAGACTAAGCATCTCTTTCATTGCCTTGTTCTCAGAAACCAGGAATGTCAGAGCCGGACTCATTTTCACAAGAACGCAAGACTGGATGTGTTCAGTGAGGCCACCCCTTTGCCCACTCCAGGTGCAGAACTGGGCACAACACTGAACTATCACTTTGGGACACGTCGAAGACTTATGTTCAGTCAGGTGCCTTGGTTTCACTTTTTCCCCACATCCCTCAGGGCAATCTTTTTTCAGGCATTAAATGGCAGATATGCAAAAAGTGTTACCGATTGGGCAATCCAATTGTGTGTGAGACATGTCCTTTATTAACTTCCTTGCAACCGATGCATTGCATCGAGTGCAAATCACAGGTACACTCAAGCAATCAGTTTGTTCGTGAGCAGCTTGATTTTTTGGTTGTACTTTCATGCCACATAGGTTGGGACAATCTGCACCAGTGTTTAAATTAAAGTTTACATGCTACGTTACTATTGGTGTAATAGTACCGACTGGGCAGTCCAGCTTCTTGTGAGATAGGTCTTTCATTGCACGTCGCGGGACAAATTCATGGCAAAGTTCACAAGCAACGAGCACGCTGAGGCACTCAGTTTTTTCGTGCTGGGCTTGATCCACAGGTGCCACTTTTACCCCACACTCTTTTGGGCAATCTGTGGGTATTAGATGACAATTTCGTGAAAAGCATGTTGTACAACCAACTGGGCACTGCGAGATGTGGGAGAGCAGAGACTCCCGAAGGATTATTTCATTGCACACGGTACAGTGCACTTCAATCGCAGATAGTTTTGCTATAATAGGCTTTGCTGTCACTGGTTTCAGTCTTCCCTCCAGTTCCTCCTCACATGTTGGACACTTTGTCCCGGTTAGTTTCGCGTCTAAGGAGAAAGGAAAGTGGAGCAAATTATCGTCAAATTGTTCAGAGGGAAAAGGTTGATCGGTGATTTCTCACATTCTTTCCACTGTTGCAACAAGCCTCACACAACCAAGAACCACAGTCGTGCACCATGGGTTGATACGCGGGATGCTCGCACACAACGCAATTGTGCCTGACATCCCATTTCCGCAGTGTCCCTTTGGCGTATTTGAACCACGATCCTGGCTGTGTCACAACATGTCAGAAAAGACAACAAGTTGGGCGAGGGTGCGGTACTTTTTGAGTTGCGAGACAGGAACTGCCTGGCCCCGTTTGGCCCGCCATCAAAATCTAACTCGGAATGTTCAATTCGAGTGGAAAGTTGCCACATTGACAAGCAAAAGTGAAAGTTAGCTCAGATGCTTGGGCTTGGGGACTCTGGCTAAGTGAATCAGAGAGGCAGACGATACAAACAATTGATGATATATTCCAGATACGAAGAAACAAAAACGAAGAAGGCGGTTGCGATGACGAAACGTCGCGAGTGGGAGTTCGAAGTTCTGCTGGGGGCGCTGATGACAATTTGGCTCTCGTGCGTTTTGTGTCGCGGCGCCTCCCTGTGCGTGAGCCCGACGGCCGTTGATGGCGGGGACGGCAGCGGCGCGGACTGGTCGAACCCAATTGTGGGATTCCCGATGAAGCCGGCGAGGGCTAGGGGCAACGTGTACCTTTTCGCAGCTGGCGAGTACAGATTCAAGGCTGGAATTCAGCTGGATGACGTGGAAAACGAATCTCAATTTGTGGAATTTGTAAAGGCAACTGCTCTGAACCACGGCCCTGGTTTGTAAATAAATGGCTATCTGACTTTGTTTTTTTTAGCTTGACTGACCTAGGGGACAGATACCGGGTGGGAGGATTCTCTGTCAGATGGACAAGTTGTCTTTTTGGGAAATTCAAGTGCCTCTGGATTTGTATTTCTGCTTCGACGCAGTTTTTATTCATTTGATGGAGTAACCCCATTTGGCATTAAGCTGGGGTTTGACTGCTCCACGGTGCACAATGACGAAGAAATTTCTGATTTCCTTATGCAGTCTTTTGACTATAGCACAGATTTCAACTCGGTTCACTTCAGAAATATAGAGTTTTCCATGTGTGGCCCCCACGCATATTTTGCAAGTGAGGATGCTGTGTACATGTACGCACAGCAAGGGATACATGACTTTGTTATGATAAACTGCTGGATTCACGACTCTCCACGGTTTACTGCCCCCTTGATTTGGTTGATCTTTAATTGATCTATTTTTAGAAGTGCATTGCTTTTACTGGAGGCCACTGACATAGTTATTGACCACTTACTTGTCGAGAGAAACGGGGGCAATGAAGAAAGTAGTGGGCTGCGCTTCGGAGCTGTCTCTAATGTATCTATCACAAATTCTGTGTTGCAAGACGTCCAGTCTGTGAACATTGTATTTCAGCAGTCAAGTTCTGATATTGTGGTAGAAAACAATCTCTTCATCAAGACTTCTGAATATCTCCCTTGGGCTTCAGTGGACACCACTGTCATTGGAGCTCAAGATGCAGTGGATAATATAGAGATTGTGGGAAACATGTTCCTCAATGTCCATGGTCTTGACTGTGGAATAGAGTTGAGTGATGCTAGTGACGTTGTTGTAAATAATAACGTGTGGGCTTACTGTGTAGCAAACATCATCAATTTTGCTCTCCCAAGTGTGTCTGCCACCTTGCATATTTCATTCCTGATGGATTCACAGGCGGCACAAGGGATTACAACTCTTTTTGCAACAATTATCGGGATTTGAGCCCTGGAGCACAGCTTCTTGATGATAAGTCGGCCGAAGGAGAGAACCATGGATCTAGCTGTGGTAATAACTGGACCAAGCAGCTGTTTGTGCGCTACTCTCCCGGAATGCGGTTCCAGGATTCTGACTTACACCCCGTGGAAGTGGGTGATTCGGCTTTATGGCTCAATACACACACGAAGGACTTCTTTGGTACCCCACGTCAAAATCCTGGTCCACGAGGAGCCTTTGTTATGGCTGACCCATGCGCCTCCAGTGAAGTCTGTGGGGCTAGCACTCCTGAATGCTGGATGCCCCCAGTCTGTGATTCTTCCACTGGCTCTTGTATCTCCGATCCAATTCCTTCGGCAGATGGAATGTTGTGTGGCGATAGTCCATCAGAGTTCACAGCTTGTATAGAAGGAGAGTGCCAATCCGGTGTTTGCCTGGGTGCCCCATCAGATAGATACGCACAGTTTTTTGACTGTGGTGTGGTTGGAAATGGGGATCTTTGCCACTTTGAGTGCATTTCTGATGGTTCTGCTGGTACTGTTGAATGTAGTGACTCTGAGGTATTTGCCACTGACTTTTTTTTTTGATGTATTCTCACGTTGTTCAGTGGCTTCCGGCAAGTATAAGTTGCACAAGCCCTTGTGAAGCGACTCCTTCTATTCCACATGCATCTCTACGTAGTTGCTCAAGAATACGTGAATTTACTACTTGTGTATACAATTGTGATAGTTCTTCTACACAACTCGTGTTCAAGTGTGAAGATGGTGTCTGGCTTGACGAGACCTACGGGGCCACATGCTCCGAGTGGTGCTGTGATGACAACCCTTCATTTGCTGGGTATACAGTCACAAATGAATGCTCCGGCAGCGCCGAGGATGATTACTGCACTTCAATCAGCTGCACATATTCTGGTACTATTACAAGTTACCCTCGCTGCCTATCATCTGGAGAATGGTCAGAACCTTCTGGATGCTTGGAATCCGAACCCAATTGCGGCATCTCTCACTGTACTGTATGTAAACTATAAACACATTAATGCCTCCACATTTTCCATGCTCCCGTGCTCAATTTTACCAAGGTTTGTAGCACTTCAACAACCTGCAAGGAGTGTGATCAAGGCTGGACCGGGAGCCAATGCACTGAGGCATGCACAATTACAAACTGTGAGGAATGTTCCAGCCACTGGACATGTTCTGAATGCTCATATGGAACACTTCCAAATTCGGAATCCACGGTCTGTGCTTCCTCCTGTAATACTATTGATCACTGCCTCGTATGCAATGACGGCGCTTGTGCTCAGGTAATTTTTTGACTTTTGCCTGAATTCCCTTGGAATTTCCACCCTACCTTTTTCGTTTCTACTAACGCGCACCCGACGGCAGTGCGAGGATGGGTATACACCGCCAGATTGCACAGTGCCATCTTGCTCAATTGTGGGATGTGAACGGTGCAGCCAGAGTGGGCTGTGTGTGCTGTGTTCGGACCCATCCCATAATCCATCTGATGGGGGCACAGTGTGCACCACAGCCAGTGGTTCGACACCTGGAAGTGGGAGCACCAGTGATGCTCCGCCACTGAGCTCCCATTATATATTGCTGACTGCAATACTTCTGCTACTAGTGGTTCCCACCAACAATCTTGTTATCATGTCTTGATCCTCCACTAAATTCAAAAAAAAAGTATTGGTCTTGTCACCCATATGATCATTGAAACAAATGGCTACTTGAGAAGTACACCAACCAAGGCGGAGAACAAAAAAAGAGGGGATGATTGTGAGGTATGCAACTCCAACAAACCCCTGAACTGCCTTTCTATCAAGCTGATGTACTTTGGGAAATGGCTTGGAGTTCTTTTACCCCGTCCTGAGCCAACTTTAGTGCAAAGCTATGCACCGAAATTGAACCCGAGAGGGGCCGAAGAACGACCAGGCCACATTTTTTCGCAGGGAGCACAACAGTCGATGTCAAAGCCGTCCATTAGATGGGGCTCGTGGAGGAAAATTAGCCCCCAAAATTATCGATGAATCGTCAATGTCGGGGGCAAAATTTCGAAGGAAAATCAATTTTTTAGCAGAAAACTGTGTGTCTTTGTTGGGGTTTCAACAGACTTCTTCTCTTCAAGAATAATTCTTGTTAATCGAAGTAGCACACCTCATTTGCATCCTCCTCCGAAAAACATACTCCTGCTCTCGGGTAAAAAAAGCATAGTTTTTCCCGCAAGTTGCATTATGGGATACAGGGGGTTGGTCTGTTGTAATTCTCTCTGTACAGTGTATCGTTTGACTTTCCAAATGAGCTTGCTGTTAGTTTTATGGGACCCTTTGGAGCCTGGAACACCACCCCCTTGTGGAAGTTCCACTTTCCTCATCAACCACCAATCTTCCAGAACCGTACACTGCATGGGGAACCGAAACACTACAACAGGTCACCTGACAAGTGAACACACAGCGAGGGTGGTTGGATATGAAGAGTTCCAAAAGGCACTGCAAAGCCGGAACGAGTTCTTCACCAGGCTTGGGCAGTCTGCCACCGTAGAAGACGTCCAAAAGTCACCCGTTAGCGTTGTTGTGGCCAAAAACTTCCGACTTGTGAGGCCAATTTCACACGGTTGCAACGGTACAACCCCCAAAAAGCACACAGAAAAAGGTTTGTGACTGACTAACAGGGATTGTGTATGAGGTGAAGTGCATTGGAGAGGGACACCCCAAGTTGTTCATGGACCAGTCCTATGTTCTCAAGGCTCCTTTCAATATCAGTTTCACCACGACAAGTGTTCAGACCGCTTTTGAGGTATCTATTATGTAAAAAAAATACATAATATAATAACTCTTATTCTTTTAAAAGAATACAATACAACGACTACTTTCCTTTTTTTTCCCTCCCCCACTTTTGTTTCTTATGCATTCAAGAATGAGTATCTTGTATCTTCAACATTGGAGCCACACCCAAATATCAATCGATATTTCTGTCACTTCACAGACCGCATCCCACAAGAGTATTACAATCACCTCCCGCCCGTTGCCAAGGAGCTGGCATTTGACAAAGTGCAGAAGAGGATGCACGCGTGCATGTGGGTGGTCTTTGAGCATCATTCAGAGACCTTGGAGAAATTTTTAAGCAGCATCAACACCCCTATAACACCATGGCCCATTGTTCACAAGTATTCAAGGGATATTTGCGCGGCTCTGGTGCATCTTTTTTTGAATCACACTATCCACTTTGACCTCAAACTGGACAACATCGTTATATCTTCCGTGCGTTGCCTTCCCAGACACTAACAACAATATTTACAATCCCGCACAACTTAACTTAGTCAAGATACTTACAAACAACAGAACAAAGAACAGGCAATCCTGATTGACCTTGGGTGTGCAAAAAAATTCTCAAGGACAAGAAAGGCATTTGAGATTGATACAGTGTCTCTCATTTCAATAACAGGAAATACAAGTCACAGAGCACCTGAAATCCTCAACGGCACCGCACGATACAGGCAGGACCCAGACGCCATACCAACGTGGTGCTGTGACAAGGTATTAAGTCCAGATATTTCATTTTTTTCGACTTTCACCCCCTGAAAACAGCAAGCATCATTTGAACTTGGGTGCATTCTGTTTGAACTCTCCATGTGTGGAAAACACCCTCTCCCAGGGTACCCTGGGGGTTATGGTCCAGGTGGAAAGGTCACATTTTCATTTGAGAGGGAGGAACTGTTCCCTATGAAACCGACAGATTTCCCAAAGGAGTTCTGCAACGTCGTCCGTTCGTTACTGCAGTGTGACCCTGAAAAAAGGATGCCTCTGCTGGAGGCATCGGAGGTGCTGTCCAATCTTGAATCACCATGCCCTTCTGATCTGCTCTCATTTTACACTGGTTTTGTGCCTCTATCGAATGATGCAGGTTGACTTTACAGGTTGAACTGAGTAAATTTACACTGACCCACAAAAACACACAAACAACAGTAATGTTGACAACCAAGGCAACATGTCAGATTCTTTGTGGTGCCACAGAAGACTCGCTTGACACCCTCCATAAAGCCCTGGAAATTGAACCGTTGTTTTCGCCTGCTTTGCTGCTTTTGCATTATCTTCATTCTTACCAGCAGAAGTTGGACCATAGCTACGAACAAGCAATTCTCACAGCACTCACAGGCAGGATGGCCTCATTTACAACCACAGACGTGGAATTTACAAGGGCCATCATCAGCAGGCGGCACAGCGCCACACTCCCTGAATTGGTTTTGGCAGCACTATGGACAAAACACATTTCCCACAAGGTTGACGAGTACCGCACCCTCGCAAAGTTGCTTTTGAAGAAGATACCAGAATCAGAGGGTCAGTCTCAACAGCAATCAATGGAGTTGAATTACGTTTTCTTGAAGAAGGTTATTGCCACACGAAACGAGACGATGTTGGGTGCACTTCTGCAGTTGGAAGTGGGAAACATTGACTTTGCCCTCGCGCTTGTGGCCAGTGCATCCTTACAATTCCAATGTGAAATGATGAACTGTCCCAGTGGTGTGTGAATGTCTCTTCCTTTCTTCTCATTCAACTATATGAAAGGGGTAGCACAACACTGTGAGTACCTTCCCGCTTTGTTGTTCCTTTATTGTCTCCGTTGTGTTATCAATGACCACTTGTCACTTCAACAACACATACCAACTAGCCTGTCAGAGGCTTTTTCTCAGGCGGTCTCCTCCACACTAGAGTCAATGAGAGCTCTGTGCCGGCGGGTTTTGAATGACACAACTAACGTTGGTGGGGCAGAGTTCTCTGACCTTGCCACAACAGTAGCATTGAGAGCCAATGTTGATAACCAAACATCAGCCATGATGAGTTCGGAGCAGTCATGGTCCTGCATGTACTTTGTTGCTTTGTGGAGGACTTTCTGTTCTTCCCATATTCAATGTAAAGGTGCGGCACACATCTGGGAGGAACTGAGTTCAATGACTCCAGCCTCATCTCAGCCCCACAACATGATGACTGGCAGCGTGGGTGCTTCCTCCCTCACCCGCCTTGGTCTCTGCTATGAACTTGGTGTTGGTGGTGTTCACAAGGACTTCAACAAGGCCGTGGAACTGTACCGGAGGGCCGCTGATTCCGGCGACGCCACTGCACTCTGCGTACTTGTTGGTGTGTGTCATCACTGGAACGACGAATTCGGGCTGTACGTGAGGGCTGCTGGTGGCATCTACACGCAAGCAGCGTGTCATTGCCATGGCACCCCCCAAGCAGTGACCCTCCTCCAGCAGGCCTCTGATGCCGGTATTGCGCAGGCGATGAACAACCTTGCTGCATGTTATGAACGCGGATTAGGCGTTGGCAGGGACATCCCCAAGGCTGTGACACTGTACCAGGGGGCTGCTAGCGCAGGTCACGCCGTGGCCATGTACAACCTGGGCGCGTTCTACTTCTATGGCACTGGTGTTGTCAAGGATATGGACAAGGCAGTGTCACTGTGGCGCAGGGCTGCTCAGCTAGGCAATGAAGAGGCCATTGCTAAACTGAGGGATAACGGGAAAACAGAAAGTGAGTAACGTGGGTGTTCCACACATTCTGATTATTGCTAGTTGCTTGCGTGACTACAATGAATTCTGTAATAAACTTTGTGTGTTTGTACTCGCTTTCTCCCTTACTACACAAGTAAAACAACAACCATCAACACCCCAGTGTGGTGGTAACTACCCAAACCCAATCCACCTCGGCACACCATGGCTCATAAATAAGGAGAAACTCGGGTGCAATGGTTCGTGTATTTTTTCTTTCAAAGAAAAAAAACAAAGGCTGGTTTTAGTGGTCAGAGGTGGGGGAGGGCTTGTCCTTGGTGGCGAGGAGGTTGTAGAGGTTTACTACGTGCTTCATTTTGATTGATTGTGGGAATAACTTGACCCACGGCTCGTTCTCCAGCTCTGGCATTAGAGTCAGTGCATCATTCAGTGGTACTTCCTGGTACAACAGTTAGAATGACAAATTCGGGGCAAATTTGATGTATTGCGGGATGTTGCTGGGAGAACGGTTTGTTTGTTTGCGTACCATTCCCATGTTGGTGGAAGAGCTTAGAATATTGACAATAAACTCTTTCACTGCGGACAAGAAAAGTTCGAGATTGGCGGCTCGAAGGAAGCCATTTAGTTCTGCTACAAGTGATGGCTGTGCGGGAGTGGTTTTCAGGTTAAAAATTTGTCAACTTGATGGTGGAGTACCTCGAGTGGGGACTTGTACTTGGATGGGACCTGTTCAAATGGATCCACAATAAGTTTTTGTTCAAGTGCATTCCACAGGGAAACTAGATGGCACAACTGAACGCTCTTTCCTGTTGTCCATATTAGTTGCGTCCCAGGTATGAAAGGAGAACCAATAGTTGTAGATTCCGCAAACTCTGGCTGTTGCCCGAGAAGAAGCGTTTCTTCCAAATAAACACGCAGCAGAACATCGCCAGGTATTTGTTTTACATGTGCCCCACCTATTCCTCTTTACTTACAAACAATAAAATGGTCCATGCACACCAGTTGCTGAAAGGAACCCTACACAAATTTCAATTACTTGAAGGCAGTGGCGCATAGATGCTGGGCTCCCTAGCTCTTGAAGTATCTTCCTCTTATGTTCTTTTTCCGTTGTTATAACGGGGAAAAAAACCGTAGTGGAGTTCGACCTGGGGGCAGTTCCACTTGGGCAATACGGTGCTTCAAACCCGCCAGTGCTCCTGTTGTTCTGCTTTCATTCGCGAAGTTAAACTTTCGTATCTCAAGGTCAATGAATGG
The DNA here is from genome assembly GCA_020536535.1 of Pelomyxa schiedti. Lineage (NCBI taxonomy): Eukaryota > Evosea > Pelobiontida > Pelomyxidae > Pelomyxa > Pelomyxa schiedti. The sequence continues at coordinate 54,810 of JAHLWZ010000807.1, forward strand.
TTTTCCCAGCAGAACGTTATCAATCAAACTTTGTTCGATCCTTTTCATTGTTGTTAGAAATATGTTTTTGAAGGTTAACTAACCTCTCCAAGTTATAATTCACTTCAGACCCACTACCAAATTGCAAAGATTGTTCTGCCTGCATTAGAAGCACAGGAACAATTTGCCTCTCCATATCGTAGGAAATCACATGTGAATCATTGAGCATGAAACTCGAGACCTGAGAAACTGAGAAAAGTTTGTTTTTTCTTAGAGTACCTCATAACGCTCGCCGGAGGAGGATTGGTCTCTTGTGGTAAGTTGCCTCAGTTGTTCCACGAACCGATTATGCAAATTCACCATATATGCGGTAAATGAGAGGGGGCCTAAAGGAGATGTAAGTGGTGGGGCGCGACGGAAGCCGTACATATCCCCTCATCACGCTCGTCAGGGAGGAAAAAGCACAAGGGAGTCTAAAAGTGTGGGTTAGATACAATAAAACAAAAGGAGACTACATTTTCATCGACTCGGACGTCACGAAAGATCTTGGGGATTTCCATGCACACATAACGGTCAACGTAGCACCAAGAATCATTCCAAGCAGTAGAAAATCCATCAAAGACTTAAAGAAGTGATGAGTTAAGGTTGATCATTGAGTGGAGTACCTTCTTTCCATTTATGTTTTTGGTCGGGAGGAAGTTCAGAAATGATACTCCCGATTGAGTTGTCACGAGCCCATTGCCTTTTTTTTATTGTTTGCATTGTATTATTGAACACTTGTGAACCTGTCAATACGCCTGTCAAAACGGACACAGAGCATTCTTTGCAACTCCAAAACTAAGGGAAGGTACCTGTAATGTTTTTTTTTTAGTGACTATCAAAATAGATATGAAAACCTCAAGCAACGAAGCTTTTTCTCCTCTGCAAGGAACAAATGGAGAATAGGGAATGTAGTTTTGTTGGTTGCATTAAGGGCAAATTGTGACTGTAAATGGTTGATGGAGACAGTTGTCCTATCTGGTTTGATTGATAAGCGAATTGAGTGAAGGAGCGAAGTGTGTACATCGCCATAAAGAAGCAAGGGTTTTCGTTTTTGGTTCAAGAGCTTCAAACGCTGCAGAAGTTTCACCCATTTCTGCAATAAGACTATCATCACTCTTGTTGGCGCTTTTCACATTGTTAAAGTGGAAAAAAGTAGAACATGCAAAGGTACTTGTAGTATTGTAGTAGAGCTTTCTGTGGATCTGATACAAAGCGGTTAATATAATTGTCCCTGAAGTGCAATTCCCACTGGGTCCGTTGCTCCTTGGTAGCCAAAGGGCTGTACGGCATTTCACTCCCGGTATCTGTATCGGAGCCATAGGCCTTGTGCAGTTTGTTAGGTGAAAGACACAGCCAACCCTTCTCTTCCCTTCACTTTTATTACCTCAATTATCAGGTGCAACAGCATGGCTGTATCCTCATCTGAGAGCTTAAGAATCTTACACAATGCTTCCCAGTCTCCCAAAATATGCTCTGCGACAAACGTTATAATATCGAGATCCGACTGCTTTGGTTGAATAAGAGCTGAAACCTATAAAGGGACATGAGACAATGAAGAATAGTCTTACAAACGAACTTGAGACTTCAAAGAAGCGTCAAGTAGCGAAGAAACAAATAGCACAGAGTGAAGAAGTAAATGTATTATGCGATAAACAACAGGAGCAAGCTCGCGCTGGCTATGTGCTTCTGTAGACCCTCCTTCTTCTGCCGCTCGTCCTCCAATATACCTGGTGGTCACAGTGAAAGTGAGAAGGATATGAGACACACAAACCCTGGTAAGGTTTTATCAATTTTCTCAGCTTTTGTATTTGTGGGATCAAGAACGTGATCAAGACCACCAATTTTAGCTCCACACGTTGGACATTTGTACTCCTGGCATGGCCGTCCACATTCACTAACATAATATGCGTGTCCTTGTGGGCATTCATACCAGCCACCGCCGAGTACGGCTGGAGTACTGAATTTATTTTAAGGTTTGGGGGTGTTAAAACTAACCCATCAGTGCTTGCCGCATATCAGAGGGCATTGTTGGTAGGAATACAGTTTTTAAAGAAGCTGGTTCATACAGTGCCTTTTGGAGTAAGCTTCCACGTTTCCTCAACCCAATAACTACAGCAACAATGTGGTAAATGACGCTCAACATTTGTACAGAAGATGGAGTGGACTGTGGTGACACTTGGAATTGTGGTGGTGCCGCTGAAAGTTGGGGAATGATATTTGTGGAAAGCATAGTTAAAAGGCAAAGGGATGGTGGTTCCAGTGATGACGCTTGATTTGAGATCCATGCAGTGATTGCACTGGCTTCATCCGGAGGTCTCGGCATTGTATGCAGGAGAGTCACCTGATGGAAGTTAAGTACTACATCAGGTCATCGGATTCACCTCTTGGAAGGTCGCTAGAACAAGAAGTTTATTCTTTTGAGGTCCAGAGGACCTGCCATATAAAGCAGAAAGGTTCCTAAGGCTTCCATCAACAGCTTTACGCATGGAATCCGCCATTTGCAGATATCCAACTTCCATTCCAAAAGGGTCAGCCTGGTAGTGGAATATTAAGTGTGAAGATTACACTGAACGGTACTTGAAACAAGTGCCTCTTACGAAGGAAACGTTTAACCCGTACATCTTGGCACCATGCTGTAACCCAGTTGTTCTGTCTGTTAATAGAAGGACTAAAAATAGATGGAAATTAGATCGTAATATATATATATAGGTAAACCTTTGCAACAGCGATTGCGCAAATCCGATCCCCTTGCGTTTTACAACCAACTTGAGGAAATAGACATGTACATTTGGGGTATCATAAGGAAGAAGCATTAGTCTGTCTGCTTCAGCACACAGTGGCTGGAGAGCTGGTACGCCTTGCTCGTGAGTTGCAATAAGATGTGTAGCCAGAACACCAAGGAAAAATCTCAATTTTCCGATTGCCTCCAGTTTTTCCACAGTCCGACAACCCACAGAGGTATCCACCAACTGAGTTGGAGAAATTGTAGATGCAACGTCCTTTGCAAATTTCAGAGTTTGGCCCCCAGAAAGCCCATTGGATTGTTCGAGCAAAAGGTCTTCAACGACCTTTTTTTCAAAAAGAATTTGTAAAAAGCACAAGCAAGTACATGAAAACCTGTGCAAATAAAATATAGGGAACAGAGTTCTTGGGCAGGGGTGTGAGATGTGCTTCAATTTTGTGCATTAGACCTGAGTAGATAGGACTGGTCTTTGGGGTGCTAAAATTTTGAGATGCCAAAGGTATAACGTGTTAAGTTCGTACCTTAAAAATATGCGAAGTAAGAACGCTTTTAGCCTGGTGGATGCTACTATATGTGGCTTGCCCTGTAATGCTTTCTCCACTACTGTCTGCAGTAACTTGTAGTAATCATCTAACAGTACAATGAACTCACGATTTCAGAGATTTATGCTTACCAGCAGCAGGAAGTTTCGTTGTTCCTTGTGGTGGTTGTGCTGGTGGAGGTGCTGAGAATGAAAACAGAGAGGAAAAAGTAGAAGACGGGATCACGGATGGAGGTGGTGTCTGAATTGAGGGAGAGGAATCCACAGAAGGAATAAAAAGGCTATGTCTATCAGTGAGCAGCAAGAGAATCTCCTCCAAAAGATTTTCTGTTTTTTTCCCCCCTTTTTGTAAAGAACAAAAAAGAATGTAAAAAAACCTTCAATAGTTTCCAATCTTGCTGATTCTTGTAATAGATATTCTGAAACAAATAGTTCAAAGAGCATACTGCAACGAACAAGGGCGTTCAATGAGGTTTTGCAGAGAGGAATAAGGTAACTACAAACAGTTAGGTTGACGTAAAGCTATACAAACATACTGAATCAGTTTTGTGAAGGTGTCAAAATTGAAGTTTGTGCTGGACGAAAGTGTTCGATAGAACTCAACTGACGTTTCACCTGTCATTTTTAGCGGTACACTTACATCGCGTGCAAACGCTCTTGTTAGCAGTAGAGCTCGCCACTTGTTAGCTTGAATCACGTGTGCTAAGCAGTGGTGAGATTTTACAAATCTTACTTGAATTTATTGTTTGTGAAACCTTGGGTTCTGCCTAAGGCAAGCAGACTTTCTACACTAGGTCTGCTTGCCGCCAGAGCAGCTGTCCATTTATTTAACGCTGCCACCGAGACTAGAATGGACTGAGTTGGGGCTAGTGTGTTGATAACTATTTCTATCAGGCAACAATCCAGACTCTCGATTGTGAATTCCCTCTCTCCCAGTCTGTCAAAGGATGCAAAGAATTGGTTCACCACCGCTGAGCCAAATTGATCCAACAAAAGAAAGATGTGTTTCAGGCGGGATTTATTTGCCCAAAATGCTGAGTGAATCTGTACAAGATCTGTGGGTTGTGCACCAATGTGCTTCAGTAGAATTGCCGAATTTATTCGTTGCTGCATGACTGGATCAAGTTTTGTAGGCCAACAAACGATATTGATGAAATCATGCATATATTCTGCAAGGAAAGTGGAGTCTAAGAATTCCTCAGAAAGGAGTCCAGGGAAGGTGCTCTTTAAAAGTCTTTGAACGGACTCCACTAAGCTAAGTAGCAAGTCACTAACAACTACGTTCTTTACATAAATTACCTTCCCGGGAGTTTTTCAGCATCAACTTTAAGCACCTCTATCGTGTGACAGAGGATAAAACTGATTTTAACAAGTGAGTTGTAGTGTTAAAAACCTACTTTTACCTGAAAGGAAACCTAGCAGAGAAGCGCCCAGACTTTCCATCACATACAACATCATAACGACTGCCCCCAAATATCAGTCCTTCAAGGCTACAGAACAGCCGATTTGTAAACATGGATAACCACATGGAACGTCTCTTATTGGCAAGTCTCTTATCCTCTGAAACGTTTTAGTTTATTTCCTCAAAGCACAGAGTTCACCAACCTTTATTTGCAGTTTTTGACTTTTCTGTTACATAACACCGGTGGTAGATTTTCAAATTACTATTTCTTTCCAGTAATGACAACATGTGTGAGAAGACATCAGAAACTGCAAGTGTTTAGATTCCCAAACAATAGTTAAATACCCACCAAGTCCAGCGAGATGCTGGTATAGAGCTTCTTGGAATGAAGTACAAGCCGAAATGATATTAGCTGAGGAAGCAACAGTCTCCTGCCATGAAATCTGACCACTACTTTCAGCAGACCTCATTGAGACAGCCTTTTCCACCAATTCAAAAAGCTTACAGTATTGGTTAACAAACTGCCATGGCAAGTACCCCATACCCGTTTTTCCAGGGCGGTCAAAAATTCAGAGTCCTCAAATAGACCTAGCATGCTCTCGATTTGGTCTTGAATATCATCAGAAGACCTATTTCTTTCTGTAAGCAAACACTAAAGGAGAAGAAAGAACCTCTGGTAGGGATAGATCAATTTTGCAAGGCAGCTTCTGAAATTCATGGAGAGAATTGGCTTGATTTGCATGCTTCTCAATAAGTCCATCTCTGTGCCTCTCAGCAATTCTATTACAGGGGGAATGTGTGTTCCAGATAACTTGATGTCATCGAGTTGAAGATGCAACCAATTCCTGTCCCACTCGAAGTTGAAAACAGTGGCAGAGGCCCGATTGAGGTGAACCATAATTACTACATGCTTGCGGGGAACTGAAGAAGAACCAGAATGCCTTTTTGTGAAGAGAGCTCTTTCTTTCTCACAGATATATTTTGCGTGGTTTATCCGTTGAATTGAGGTTGCAGTGGGATCACATTGAATTACAAGCATCCCTATTCGAATTTAGAAGTAGGTAGTTTCAGTACAAATAATACCTGAAGAGTCAGAGGATGCAAAGAAAGACTGTGTCAAAGAAGACAGCTCATTGGAACTAGTCAATTCATGCAACTTCACTGAAGAAATAGCAAGCCTTTTTTTGCGCTGTTAACTTTGTGGTGAAGAAGGAGAAGACTACTGTTTGAGGAGTTCAGGGGATGATGCTGAAACAGACTTGGAGATATCGTCAGATACAGGAGAGAAAGTGAGAACCACAAGCAGCAAGCCAAAGGCATCCTTCCAGTATTGCTTTTTTATTTCCTCAAACCTGCAATGTGTCACCACTGATGTGAGATGTATGGAATACTTTTTCGTTAATTCGCTTTGGCGGTCAACTTCACTTTGCTTCTGTTTAACTTGTTCTTCTCTGATTTTTTTTTCAATTTCCGCCTTCAAGTTGGCCAGCTGTTGGCGTTGTTCTTCTGGCGTCCCAGACTTTTGAAAGATATTTTTTTTGGTTGGAGGGAATGGGGGGTCAAAGATAAGGTTGGTGTAATCTGATGCTAACCATTGCATCAGCTTTGGGCTTTACAGCTTCGAAATGTGATTCTATTCGCATGTTCAATTCCGCATCTTGTTGTTCTGTTGTCTGGGCGAATATGTTTCTTCACAAAGTCATGCGGAAATACTTACCATGGTCGGAACAGTACTACCTGGCTCTGATGGAGATGAAAGGTTATATGTAACCATAAACATTTGTAGCAAGGCCCCCAAGCTGGAGTGAACTTGTTCCTGGAAGTACATATGGCGTAGATCACGTGGAAGTCCTAGTGTTTCACTTGCCCGGAGTGCCCGCACAACACCCTCTGGACGTGCAACCCATAGCAATGCTTCACCATAATTAGTGCTAGTGAGAATCAATCGCACTACCATCTATGGCCGCATAGAATAGAACTTCTTCATCGGCAGTGTTAAACTTAGATGATACATCTAGAACAAGAGAGGCCAGTGAGTCATCAGATAAGCTTGAAACGAAAGCGTCATGAATGTGGTACTTCTTCTCTTTGCAACTCCCCTTGATGCGGGTGATTATTTGGGTACTGAACGGGAAAAAAAAACATTTGTGAAGTGATTTATCCACGCCCTAAGTCTGGATACAAGCAGTTGTTGCTTCGATGTTAGCAAATCTTGCCTAGTCAATACCTTGAGCTTGTTAGAAAGTGGGGGAAAAAAAAGCCATACTTGTTTTTCAAATCTGTTTAAGAGAGGTGGAGCCAAGCGATGGAAGGCATCCTCAGCGTCAACAACCACTATACACTTGAAGTCATTGTGTACAGGGCAAAGCCTACTGTGAGTCCCTAATGCAAGGCGTACATATCTGCCAAATATCAAAATATGAAACTTCCAGAACATGACTACCTTTGTCCTTCGTATGTTGTATAGTGCTGATTCAACATATCGTAGAGTGATTCCATAAGATTTTCCGAGTGAATCAAAACAACTGCGCGACCGTCCGCCATACATGCTTTGATACTAATAACATCAATGGTGGCTAATTTGAGTAGTGCAGAAGAACCTTTGTACGTTTTGGCAAACTACCAAGTCTGATTGGTCAGCAGGAAAATCACTCCCAAATAGTACGACAGCTTTATCTAAATTGACAATTTCTCTTTCAAAGAGTATTTGAAGTGCCGAGTCATTTCTTGTTAGAAGCTGGTGAGAGTTAAAGGAAAAGGATATATCCTTCCAGCCAGATAGTACCATTAAGTGGCGTGCATTCCTGTCTGCTAAGTTGGATTTTATCAATTCAAGAACCATGGCATGCTGTGAACCAAAGTGGGCAAGTGCTGTGTGATAGTCCAGGCCCACACGGGAGAAAAACTGACGTAAAATTGCCGGAAGTTCCTCAGTACGACCACCTGGCAGAGTTTAATGACGAAAATATAAGGATGGAAAAATGGCTCACCAAAGTTACGGCAAATACCATGAAGGAGTAAATCTGTCAGATTATGTAAAGGGTGGGAAAAGAAGAGGGAGCATACCAGCAGTTACTGACTGGTCCAAATTTCGGTGCAAAAATTTAATTAGAGAATAAAAATCTCTCAATCCAAAGAAATCTCTTGTGTTCTGCTTTTTGTAGACATTATAGTAGGACTCGGCCAGGGCATGCAAGCTCGCCATCAGATGTTGGCTTGAAACAATACCTTGGGCAGTGACTCTTAAATCTTCAACTGTTGGCTCTGGGCGAGTGAGGGTGACCTAGGAGATGATGAAAAAAGTCTCAACATGGTAACAGGCATACAGCTCGATTCATCTTGGCAAGGTCAAGGCACCAACTGCGCCGTGTGTTAGAATATAGAATAGGATTCATTTAAACATACTTGCTTATACCAACAACAGCCACCTCGGGTTCTTCTAATAGTTTATGGAGGACTTTCAGGGGCAGATGTGGGCTTTGTTCTGCTAGCCCAACCTCATCCAAAAGAACAACTACACAAGTGTTTGATGTACTATTTTGATACTTAATTGCATGTTGGAATGTCTGCTCGATGCCTGATCGTGGTGAGAAATGGCTGGAAAAAAATCCTTGGTGATGTGTTACCTTGAGGAGTACTCAAAGGGCTACACTGATATGAAAACACCTCAACCGCAGGGAAATCATGGAAAAATGCTCTTGCTGATGTTTTTCCGTTCAGATTAGCAGCAATAAGTTCCATTGCGAGGGACTTCGAGCTCCCTGGTTTTCCAACCACCTTGAAAGAAAATCGATTAAAAAATCAGTCAAGTTCAGAGGACAGCTACATATATGGGAATCCGATTAAGGATGCAGACAAGGATCATGAAAATATTTTCACTTAAGTATGATCAGATATAAGGTTCAACAGCATTGAAAGCATACCACAGTGCTTCGTTGAGAGCAATTCCTTCTCCTGGGCACATTTGTTTCACGTAAAATTGTTGCTCAGCATTGAGGAACTGTGTAAATTCGTTTCTTGCAAGGCAAATTTCCCGTGGACCCATTTTATGCATGACTGAGGCAACCAGCTCACGATACTCTGCACGTTTATCACTGTTTTTGTAGTCCAGTTGGTATTTCCACAAGTTAAAAGAAATTCACCTGAGACGAGAATGATAACAGTGAGCAAGGGATAGAACAAGAGAGCGGGTGATAATTTCTGGAACAGAAAGTTCTCTTCCTTGAGAAACTTTTTGTTGAAACAGACTTCGTTGGAACCTAGAGGTTGTCAGAGGAAAATTAAACAGTGAATTCAACCAGCTATAGAGTTTGATGCAGCGAGTTACATCTCGCAGACTAACATTCCCATTTGGTCCTAGGTCACCATTTCTAATGAAGGACTGTGAAGCTGAAATCTAAAGAACTCAGCAGAGAAAGAACCAAAGTTATAGTACCAGCTCAGAAAAGAGCCTACAAACAGGAGGTGCTCTAAATTCTATACTCTGACTTTCACGGAGACCCTCCGCAACAGGAAGTCTGTAGGCTTCTGGTTCATTGTAGGGGGGAGGTAACTCAAGTTCACGGTTGAGAATAGCAAAGATATAAAGCTTCTCCACCTGAAAAAGTGTCAATAACTTTCAGAAACCAAGATGGGTGTAATTCACCTCAGGGTGGAGACTTCCATAGTCAAAGACATAGTCAACCATTGATTCAGGAAGGGGGTGCACACGATACACAAGATTTTTCAAAGGGTCAGGAATGATAGCCGCATCCTTTTGGTGGTACTCATATACAAGTCCAGATTCCATGTCCTTGTTTATACTTGAGAAAAGTTCATCAAGAACTGTGGAACCTTGGAAGAAGTTGACTTGGGCATAAGTCGGTATGGATTGCATGCAGCAATAAATTTAATATTTGAAGGCAGTTTTTGACCACACATGAAGCCATCGCAAATCATGTTTTTGAATAAAGGCATACAGTTACAAGTATTGATTTCATCAAAGAAAACATAACTAGGACAATTAATTAAATTTGGGTACAACTTAGGCAGTACTGACACGCTTGTCTCTGTAGATACGGACAAAGCCTTTGGGATAGGTCCAGTATTCATAAAAGTGATGATATCCAAGTCCTCTATGCCACCATGTACATTGAGAACGTACAGAGACACTCTCAACAGTGCACACATGAAGCGAATAAGAGCAGTTTTTCCTAAATAAATGTTGGAATCGAGGCGAAGGCACTAAACTGGAGTACCACATCCAGTTTCACCCATAATTATTACGGGAATAGAAGATCTTAGAAATTGTTATTACAAAGGGATTGCAAAAAAAAAGTACCTAATGCGGAGCTGAATGGCAAGGATTTTCATTACATTCTAAACAACTGGGTTAGAAATCAAACAAAATCCGCAGGGTTGCATGCATCAATTGTCAAAACGTAAGAGGGGTTCGGATCTGGGAAATCAGCTGAAATACCAAGAATGGTAGACAAAAGAATAAGGCCCTCTGGTCTGGTCAGCTTAGTGTAATCTGGAAATTTTTTTTTTTTGGCCGGGAAAGTTGGCATGCAACAAGTAATACCTTTATTGAAGTCGAATCTAGCAGTGAATTAAAAAAATTCTCAAGATTGCACACCATACCCATTGAGGGTCAAGACTTGGTTGAGTTCACGTGATAGAACTTGCTCCCCAATGTTGGGGTTAAGACTAATAATACCAATCCCAAAAGGTAGAACACCATAGCTCATATCAGGGCCAGCTTGATTAAAGAAAACATAACTATACAAAGTGAAAAATAAAGATAGACCACAGGAAAGTACGGGTGAGGAGAGTCCTTCCACTGTCTCATGACACTAAAACGCTCAGCAATACTTTTCATCTCATTTAACGTGGTGTCCTCTGTTTCAACAGCCGCCACAGCTCCCTCAACACTTGAACGATCAGCTGAAACACTCCTCGTAGAGAAGTCATAGGACGTTTGTATACTACAAGCAAGTTAGAATTGGGAACTGAACACTTTTCTCAAGTGACCTGAAGTTCACAACAAAGTTCTTGAACTGCGGACATCCAAGGGCACCTAAACAATGGTTGTTGGTACAGAAACAAAAAAAGAAAAATAGGCAAACCTGCTACAGCCATATTGGTCAGCAAATCGTAGTAAGATATTTGGAAGAATTGATTCACCATGAACTTTGGCCTTTGAGATACAACAAATGAAATAATAATCCTAATCACCTTTACAAAATTGGTCCACAGTGTGTATGAAGCGTCTTTGCTTGGGACTGCATATTCACTCAATAGATCAAAGCATACAGGCCCAGTAAGGTCTTCAACAGCATCGGGATGGAAGTCAGGGTCTTCTGGCTGTTTTGTTTTTAGATTTCTTTCTTTTCTTTTTCTTGTTTTTTTTTTTTTTTTTTTGAGACCTTGAAATTCAAAAACTGTTTTTCCTTGTACGCCTGCAGATATTTGCACACAAATTGAAGCTCATAGTTTCGCATGAAGCCAATCTCAAGGTCTAAAAAATTTTAGAGTAGCACGGTTTATATGAAGGAGACATTCAGGAGATCCAGACAGTGGCTTTAAATCGTAATTATATAGGTCCAGTGCATCCTTGGCAACAAGAGATACTTCTTGTGGAAGCATGGAGCAGAAGTGCAACCTATTCAAAGTTTGATATAGGATTTATGGGTACCAAATCACCTCTTGAAAGTAGAATTCTGATAACTGTTGGCAATTTCTATATAAAAACCATCTGTTTCTAAGCGGTGATAAATGGCACCTGTTAGAGGATCTTGAACAGTGCCAACGATAAGAAGCTGGAACAGTAATGAGTTCAGCTCTTGTACTGTGAGAAAAAAAAAAAAAGAAGACATATTGGTACCGTTGGTTGCTGTTGGTCCAACATCTACATGGTAGATGGACCTGGAACCATCTGATTGGCTTATGGTTCCTGTTCCCTTAAACAGCTCGATGAAAGTATTGGCAGCAACGAAGCCATTGATTGGGATATGCTTATATCTCGCACCCCACCTGGAAAAATTTATCACATTTAGAAGGTAGAAAAAATTCCATACTTGGATCCCTTTCTTTTCACTGCATGTGTCTTGCCAGCACCTGCGATATCAGACACGAAAACACATGTATCCATTGTGTAAGAAGTGACAATGTTGGCATATATTGTCTTAAGAGTCCCCTCATCAAGGGGACTCACTTGTAGCTTACGGTGTGCAAGGGCAGAGACAAGATGCTAAAGAAAATGAATTGCAAGAAGAAACCTGAAAACATACCTGCCCTTCTGCCTCGGTGCTAATAAATATAAGCTGAGCACAATGAGACATAGGAAGTCCTAAAACAAGTTCCACCACCTAGTTCATGATTGGTGATTGAGGAATCTTATGTGCGAAACCTTGCTCTGGAGTGTGTATGATAAGGCATTTATGTTGGAGACACAATATAGCCTGTTTGTGTGACCTTGGGATCTTGAGTAACACCATCTTAGAAGCAGGATTTCAATTTCTTCAAGTGATGTGTGCTCGTCACACAGTAGAATCTAAGGTTTGTTGGGTTAGACCATTTGGATGCCGCACTGGAGTGGGTTACCTCAGATGGCTCTGGGATTCGGCTATTCTGAATGTAAAGTGAAAGCACAAGATCAAAAATTTTACTGGCTGGTGTAATGACCACATAGTATCCTTGCATCCCTTCCTCAAAAACATACCTGTAAAAGTCAGAAGATAAAAACAATTTGGGTTAGACCTTGAACCACTTGGGACAATTGACTGTCCAACATTTCTGGATATTGGAGTGTGCTTGGTGAAAAGATTGAGTAAGTTCCCCAAACTTTCTAGTCTGCTTGTTGATGTTCCGCCACTTGTCCATCCTGAAACTGCTGCAGTAACTTCAGCAGGAGTAAGGGTAGAATTGACATAGGATAAAATGCTATTCAAGGAGGTAATATGTGAGGATTTTTGTGTGGGGGTCAAGGTTGCTGAATCAAGGTGGGCAATGATGTTGAGTAGTTGAGCCATGGTGAAGAAGTTGAGGTAGTAGAATTGACTCCGCGCAACTTTCACGATTTCTTGCCATTCCTATTACTATGAGAACCAAAAAAAAAAAGGTTAATATCTCTTACTGATAGGACTTGCTGTAGTTGTTCAGCACGTTTCTTTAGAATTGTCAGAGTTGAGCTTGCAACAAACTAAGAGTGATAAGAGGCTATTAAAGTGTTGAAGTGATGTACTGTTTCCCGATGAATGTGAAAATCAAAGTGCCCACTGTTATGCAGATCGGCAAGGGTTTTATTTATCTCGACAACCAATCGAAGTTGCTCAACAAATTCTGACATCATAAGTGGTATCATCTCAGTTTCTTTTTGGACTGGAATTTCAGCAAGCATCTGTTTAAATAAGTTAGGTGCTCCAGAATGCATTTGACTTACTAATCTATTTCGTAAATCAGTCAATTCGTCTAAAGTCAATGATACTCGTTTCCCTGAGTCTTCTGGGTAGTCCATAATCATATCTACTTTGTGATTCTCGACGGCCCACACATACTGGCCTGTTGTCATCAATTTTCGCAGTGTAAAACATGCTTGCATTCCTTTGTCTGGTTAAAGGAGGATAAAAGGGCAAAAAAAAAAAAACCAGGGCTGCAAGTCCTTTCAGTGAATATTTTCATCAGAAATTCGAATTGTTCATTTGCTGTATGTAGGTGGCTGACTTCATCAGGTGATGTGATAACAATTTGCTTGAAGACAGTAAGGAATTCCTCCAATGAGCTGCAGGGGTTAGCAGCAAGCATTTTTTTGGATGTCACCATACCTGAAAGGTCTCTTTGGGTACAGAATGGGGGAGAGTAAGTTTCGAGATGAAAGCAGTGAAGCAATCGCACTATAAAAGTTATTTTAAGGCTCAGGGGAAGACAAACAACCGTAAAGCAATGGGATCATCTGTATTCGATTTAGAAATGGAAATCAAGCGCTGGAACTCTTCAGTGTTTGCATGTCCCTGCAAGGGATTAGTACAGAAAGTGCTTTAGTGAGACAGACCAAAAACCAAGTGACTAGTTCAGGGCTAGAGGTGAACTCATCAAGGTACAATAATTGCAAATCACCAAACCCCTCAAAAATCTTTTTTTTTTTTTTTTTTTTTCACCTTAGCATTTGTAGCGACCTCTAGAGTGCTTACTCTTTTTACTGTCTCAACATAGGTTGTTGTATCCCTGAGCACAAGTGTAGTCCATCGCGCTTCAAGGGCAGAATGCACTGTAGAAAGACTTGCACATAAAGCATCATTCTTAAAGTCTGTGGCAAACAATGCTTTGAGGAATCTGCAGAATGGAATAAGAACAGAACAAAGAGATGATAACAGCACTTGAGTGAATTTAGAAGCAAAGCAAGTCTCTTGCGATGGTCCTCGAGTATCCTGAAATTCTCCATAAACACAACATGCTTTTTTGCCCAGGAGGAGGACTCTTTCTCTGTTAATTGACCACCAGACTTCCCAAGGATCTGAAGCTCCCGTTGGAGATGTTTGGTCTCCACAGGTTTGAAGGTTGTCGTAAGATCTGTCAAGATAATTGATACACATATTTCTTTTACATGTGCTTGATACCTGTGAAAAGAATCGTGTAGTTATCCACAGACTGGAATAACTCCCGCCAAAATTTTTTTACTGCTGGTATAAGATTACTTGCCACATAGTCTAGATCAATTTGTGGAGCTTGTACTTCATCCTTGCTGCCATTAAAACAAAAAAAAAAAGTTTGTGAAAGATATACTTGTGTGGGTGCATGGCCTAAAAGTGCAGCTGCAGCTGCGGGGGGCGGGGGTGGCGGCGGCGGCGGCGGCGGGATTGGAGTTGCTGGTATAGCAGAGCCCACACTATATTTATTGAGAACATAAAAACAGGAGATGAAAGTACTTCTTTTTAGCCAGAGCCGACCAAAGAGACAGGAATAAATCAGAACCTCGGTGATCATAAATCCAGCTCAATAAAGGTGTTACAGGTAAAGAATTAAATAACCCCTTAGTGAATAAGTGGTGAAGTAATTCAGCACATGGGTACCTTGACTTCAGACAGGATAAGACTGTCCCAGTTTTGACGGATATTAATGAGATCCTCTGATAATTTCCCAGAATTCAAATTAATTGACATTCCAAAAATGTTGATGAAGCACTGTAGATGTGTAACAACGGTCTCAAACTCAGACATTGTTGAATACTTGTAGGTAACTCAGAAATGGGTTTTTTTGTATTTAGAAGAGTACCCTCTCTTGGAACAGTGCTGCTGGAATTTTGGGTATATCACAAGATGTTAAGAGCTCAGCAGAGGCTTCTCTACGTTCTCTCAATAGCTGCACCTCTAGTAAGGTACACCGTTCTGCCATGAAATTCTGGGCCACTGTGAGTAATTATGAAATACTTATTAACTGTACATCATAAGTTGTTCTAAGTGTAGCCTTGGCCTGGGTAAGAAGTTCAATAGTTGGTACTTTCTCTGGGAAATGTGTCCGGTCATCAACTTTCAAAACCTTTTTGAAAAAAATTAGATGATACAACATTTGACTCAAGGTTACAACATGTAAAGCTCGGACCCAGAGTCTATGCCACTTCAACAGAGTAGCTAAGTCGGCGGTTGGTTTCTCACTTGAGACAGTGAAATCTTGTCTGAAATATTCAAAAAAGTTACCTATTGGCTAGATGAAGGAGGCAGTATAGCAATGTATAAACAAGGGGGCAAGGCTTTTGTCTGTGGAGACTATCATAAAGTTCAACCTGACCTGGATCCAACAATCAGACAGTGTGATGGAAATTTCTGTTACCTTCTTCTGTTTGGGCAAAGCTGGAGACTGCTCTTCGTGCTGTTCAATGTGAAAAAGAATCTAATGAGATAGCTGGCGTACCTCTTTCCTCAAATATCCTCAAAACCTCTTCTTTAAAAGGAATTGCCAAAGCTTGTGGCAGATCAGAAACTAAAATAGATCTATCATGCAACATATTCAAAAGGCTGTAAAGTGGAATCAGTTGTGATTCAAGTGTCTGACAGCCTACGTTCGAAGTGCTCGAGTTATGTGCTCCAAGTGTTTTGAAAAGACATCAATTTTGCAAACATTATTAAATATTTGAAGGAGATTTGGAAGCTCAACAGAAACCTAGGTTCCTGAATTAGCGAACCATTAGCCATGGTTGACGAACTTTTCGCTCCGTCGTTGTGTGGTCGAATGTTACAGTACGGGTTTCTACAATAAAAGCACTTGTCAGCCATCTTTGAATGGCTTGGCTCAGCCTCAAGGATAGTTCATCTGTGACAACAGAAAGGGTATTGATGTATTGTAAAACGGGAATGGCCTTAAGGGGGGTAAGTTAAATTTGTTGGAGTTCTGGCAGCTTACTTTCATAATGTCAGTTATTTGAGTGAATTCATTGCTCTCAAGAGCTGCACAGACTATATTACAGGCATGCTGTGGAGGACAATTTTGAATTAACCTAAGTTCCTTGTTTAATGGTAATTTTATCCCTTCAATACATACTGTAGGAAGACATTGAGAGATTTTGCTTGTGATTTAGCTGATCTTGGCCATTCAAAAGTCCTCATGCGGGATGTTAATGTATCCATGAAGACCTCAATCATAGGTGCAGAAGGATCAAGAACTAGTGGTTCAACTTCCATGAGCTGGAATAAGCAGTGCATACTGGGTAAAATGAGAAAATCCTCGATGGCATTGTGAAGAACCTGGGGGCAATTCTAATCATCGAGCACAATATCGGAAGCTTGCTTGTAATAAGAGGTGGTTGACAGAGGATGAGGTTTCCTTCGTGAAGTGTTTGCATTTCTGTCAGAAAGGCCTTATTTTTTTCCCTTCTAACCATCACAGCGGGTTCCACATAAACCACACCATAATGTTTCCCAGCAACCTGAGAAACAACTTCAACAAGTGGAACAAGGGAAAGCCATAAAAACGATCCACATTTGTGCTCTTCCTGAGCAATAGACCGAATTCCCTTTATTATCCATTCCGCTTGGTCCTTTGTCACCAACTTTGAAATTTCTTAGATAGTTTCTCTAAGGGGAATAATACCTGGGAAAAGTCATACTCTGGGCTATACAATGAACTATGTGATAGCATCGCAATGAATTCTGGGGGGAAACAAGAAACCATTTTCATTGGAACCCAAGCACCATTAGACCATGTGGATCCAGTACTCCACCCGCTTCCTGACTCCCACCCAGAACTCCACCCCCCTGTTCCCCATCCAGAGCTCCAACCTGTACTTCTTCCACTAGAAAAATGTTACAAATAAAGAAAAATCAGCTTAATGTGAAACCTGTAGGTATCTGTGCCCGATCCAGAGGTATAGACACCGCCACCTGTGTAGGCACCATTTCCCCATGTACTACCACCAGTTCCCCAGGATCCTCCTGTTCCCCATGACCATGCCGCTGGCTTCCATACCCTTGAACGTATTACATGTACAACTTCAGCAGAACCTGGCCGCCAGTTGGAATTTTCTGACTATTTGGGAATTGTACCCCGAGCAAAGCAAAGCATCAAAGCGGCAAGTGGGGTCCACCTTCCTTTCATAGCTTTTATTTTCTCTTCAGCCCAGTCTTCAACTTCGCGTTGCCACAACTACAAAAAAGGGACAAAATGTTAATTAATTAGTAAGAAAGTAGGTTTGCGTACGTCATCTCGTTCAACCAAGCAAGTGAAAGCACAAGAATAACGTTGCAAGAAAATACGGGCATTGGATTCACTGGGGTTCTGGTCAAACTGGTTCCACACCATATTGAGGAATCCCAAGGCAGCTTCCTTGTTATTCTTAAAGGTGAAATGGTAAAATGAAAGGCCACCTTTCGGTATGCTGAATTCCCACCCCAATAGAATGACCACCCATATGATGGTGAGGCTTTGTAAATTGCATAAACTTCGGTTGTTTCTGCGGTTATCTCCCTTTGGTAGTATAAGTAAGATTTTGGCACTGCAACACTTTCACCTGGCATCACCACTCTCAAGTTTGACATTGGTTCTGCTTTCAATAACAAACTTGTAATCAAATATTGACCCCTGCCACAAAGTTACCCAAGAACCATTGACGGGGGATGGTGTCAAACTTTTTGGTGTTTCACAGGGAATGAAATGGAGCCAGACCACAAGCGAAGGTCAGAAGGGTCTCTCTCCAAGTAAGACAAAATTGATGCAGCAGTAATAACCGGGGTTGTTGTTGTATACTGCATGCCATACATGCCAGCTGCATACTGCGTGACAGGGCGAGTATCTTCCCTCACTCCCACTCTGCCATCTTCAAAATTGCCATAAGTTATACACAATCTCAGTAAGCAAACATCCAGGATAGTGATATGTTGAGGTTTTTTTTATTTTTTTTTTTTTAAAAAGCTTTTTTGTACCAGCGCCAAGTTCATCAGTAGGAACGAAAACGTGAAATGTCACCAGCACGTGATCTTTAACAACGACATCAGTTTGTTGGCTGGGCCTGGTTGCAGTTGCATTTGACGTCACCGAGGATGTTGGAATTGGCGGCGGGGGATACGACGGAGGCGGCACGGCTGCCCTGGTGGTGGCGCCAGGCACCACCTCAGTTATGGGAGGAGGAGGCTGAGATTGAGGGGGCCCGACGCCAACTCCTGAGGGTGGGGTTACTTGAGACATGTTGTTATCCGTTTGTTCTTGTTTTTTTGTTTGGTTTTGGTTACTGGTCAGGAATTTAAAGGAAACAGCAAGCGAGAGGAAATTGGTTTCGGTGATTGAGGAGACAGCTGAGGCCTCAGGAAGAGGGCACAATGAAAACGAGAGATAAACCGGGTGATAGTGCGTTGATTTCCGTTTGAAGCTGTCACAGTTACTCTTCCTCGGATCTGGATCTGGCAATTTAATCTTATTGTTTGGGATGATGCACGGGGGTGATGGTGGCACCGGTGGCAGCGGCAGCGGAGACGTAAGTGTTGCGATGTCCAATTCTACGGCGGTTGGATCTGCGAGGGTTTTGGTGGTTGGTGCGGGGGGGATTGGCTGCGAGCTAGTTAAAGATCTGGCGCTGTGTGGGTTCAGGGGCGTAACTGTTGCTGATTTGGACACCATTGACTTGAGCAACTTGAACCGGCAGTTTTTGTTTCGCAGAAACCACATCGGCTCGTCAAAGGCAAAGGTAAGCTTGTCCAAATTCAAAGGGTGGAAGCTCCAATTTCCTTTCTTTTCTTAGGCATTCCGTCTCGCATTTTCCTGTTCTTTTTTTTCTTTTCTCCCTCTTTGTCTCAGTACTATTTCGCTTTAAGCTTTGTTTTAGAACATTTTTCTTTAAAATTCATTGGTTCCAGGTTGCGTGTGAGGCAGTGAATAAGATGAGACCCAGTGCAAATTTTGTACCACTTCACACAAACATCAAATCTCCTGACTTGGGTGCCAACTTCTTCCAAGAGTTTGACTTGGTGATCAACGCACTGGATAATCTTGGTTAGAATTACGTCTGTGTGCTTTGTTTTATTCATCCAGTCAGATGCCAGAAGGCATGTCAACAGGTTGTGTGTGTCGCTTGGTAAACCCCTTATTGAAAGTGCCACTGAGGGTTACCTGGGACAGCTCACGACAATCCTTCCAGTAATAAACTGCCTGCTCTCCCCGAGCTGATAGATTGTAGGGCGAGACTGAATGCTTTGAATGTCAACCCAAGCAAGCACCAAAGTCGTTTGCTGTTTGTACAATCCGTTCCAATCCTTCCGAACCAGTTCACTGCATACACTGGGCAAAAATGCTTTTTGGGTTAATTTTTTCCACCCTTGTGCATTCGCTTATTCTTGTTAGCCATATTTGGGGTGTGCAAGATGACTCTAATGCTGTAACTGACCTTACAACCATTGTTTCACAACCTGGTCAGTCTCCTACTAATATGGCACTTGCTATATTTGACAAGGCAAGTTACTTTCGAATTATAGGTTTGCTAAACCGTTCTCCAAGGTATTTAACAAAGACATTGTGACTCTCGCCTCAATGGATAAACTGTGGACAGGACGGAAACCACCAACTCCTCTTGTTTTTGATGAGGTGGTATCAGCATCATCCACTAGTTCATCCTCTCCTACCGATTTACAAGCAGTGTGGAGCATTGCTACGTGCTGTCACAAATTTGTGGAAAGGTTTTGCCTTGTACTCTTGGGGATTTCCACTAAGAAGTTCTAGTGTTGTGGAACTGGCGGCCTACAGTGCAACACTATCACAAAAACTAGTCTGGGACAAGGATCATCCAGCCTCACTTTGCTTTGTCACTTGTGCTGCCAATATAAGAGCTCACATCTTTGGCATCCCTATGCAGAGCCAGTTTGATGTCAAAGGTTGCCCCCACCCTCTTTCCTTATGGACCCATATTCTCTAGCTGTTGCTGGAAATATCATACCTGCCATTGCAACCAGCAATGCAATAGTAGCTGGAATGGTTGCGATTGAAGCCATGAAGGTTGTCACTGGTAACAAGGCTGCCTGTAAAATGGTAAGCCAAAGAAATCAAGGCTACTAAGTATACCAGTAAAATACATATTATCTCAGACTTTTGCTCTTCCCTCTCTGCCCTTTCCCTCATCCAAATTCTTTCCTAGCTTGGGAAGAATACCGTGGGGTGTTTATTAGAACCCCCAGGTCCACCCCCTCTTTCATAGAAAAAATACACTTTTAAACCTACAAATGAAGTTTTAACTCTTTGAAGGTTTTCCTTCGTAGATACCCTGCCAACAAACAATTCTTCCTTCCTTCACGGATTTCTCCTCCAAATCCGCGCTGCTTTGTATGCAGCCACAAGTGTATTGACTTGCGCATTGACACGATTGCGTGCACACTTACACACTTTGCTGAAGCAGTTCTTAAGCGAATTTTATCATTCAACATGCCTTCTGTAATGAAAGAGAGCACGTGCGTTGTAGTATTTTTCAGCTTCTCCTCACCCTTTTTTCCCCAAGTATCATTTTTGAAACCGGGGACGATATGGACGAATATGAAGCTGCGAACTATGCAAGACAAAAAGTGAAGACACTTCATCAAGTTGGCATTGTGGACAACACCCTTCTAACCGTAGAAGACCTAACACAAGATTTTACACTCGATATCCACATTGTGCACACGTAAGCACAACAACTAAGCAACACAGTACCAATAATCAATTCCACAATACAGGAAGTTCGCACCAGTTGAGGGTGAGGATGACAAGCTGTTTGAAATTGATGCCGGACAGGTTCAAGTACCTGAAGCAAAACCAACAGCAGCAGCAACAACTCCCGCTGTTGCTCCCACTGTCTCAACAACTACAGAGGCTGATGACGATGATGATTGTTGTGTTGTTGTTCTCCCACAAAAGAGGAAACATTGAAATAAGAGAACCTTTACATTGCAACATTCATTTTTTTTATTTTGTCTTTTTGTTTGTCCAGTAGCCAATGGGCAGGGTTGTGGAACTTGGGCGAATCGTCAGAGTTCCATCAGAGTTCGAGGTTAGAGTTCCGTAGATAGTGCCACTGTTGGAAAGGGTAGTGATGAGACTCTCGGCAGTTACAACCCAAGTGGAGCTGGTATCCACGGTCACAGTGATATTGTTGTACCCGTTGTAGTAGAGCTTGTTGGCCACTTGGGCAAGGCTAAAGTACTCATTTATCGTGAAGTATGTGTTCTGGTAGGAAACCCAGGATTCACTTGCTTTTACCTATGTGGCTCTGAGTGCGATGTGAAGTTTTCCTTATTGAGCATACTTGGGCGTTTTTAATTGCTAAGCTTCCTTCGTATGTAACATGAATTGTGGCAGTTGCAGCAATAGCAGCATTCAATGTTGCCCCGTTGGAGAGTGTTACTTCCAGTGAAGGAGCTTTCTGCCCATAGTAACCAGCACCGTGGTAGATATCACCAGTGACTGTAACGGCGTCAAGAGTGAGTGAGGCTTTGTTGTCAGATCCCGCGGAAGTTGGAGCCGGCCAACCAGCTGCCTCGGAATGGAAAGTGTTGAAGGTGATAGGACTTAGATTAGAAGTTCCTGTTGTAGTATCATCGTTGTCCATTACCTGCTCCCACTGGTCAGAAATATGAATGTGTGTAAAGATTTATTCCACCTGCATAAGAATGCCATTGCCAGAAGATATAACGGAGCCAGAGGTGACACTGTACGAAGCAGAACAGCCCGTCATTACCACGAAGGTTGTCCACCCAGTTGTAACCACAGTTCCTCTTTCAATTACAACTGATGAATTGAATTCATGCGCGGCGAATCCAAAGGTGTCAGACAGAAGTGTGCTGACTTTGCTTTCCGTTGCTGTGTAAGTCTTTGAAGCAGATCCATAGGCGTCGTAAAGAACATAAGTTTCTCCTGCTACGAGGTCTGTCCATGTGCACTTACCACCAGTTAATACAGCGCACTGTGTGCCAACGCTTAAGGTTACTCCGTACCAATGAGTTATTGCATCTCCAATGAGGTATGTGCCATAGCCAGAACGGTTTGTATAGGGATTTGGGGTTTGAAAAGGAACAGTCCCGTCTGAATTGGCCTGTTGCATAGGATAATCTGCCCCCAAGAGTGTAATCTTAGTATTTACGACATTCATCACGGGGTTTTCTGGAAGGTCGATTGACAGAACTGCCCACTGTGCAGCAGCCACTTCTGAATCTATCATATGCAGTGTTGGATAATCTCCTAGCAACAATACAGTTCGACTAGTCCCCATGACACCTTAACATTTGGTTGGTGTGCACAACGAAAGAAGGGAAAGAATAAAAACCTAGAGTCCAGGGAGCAGCGACCATAGAAGATTCTCCTGCATTGTTTACATAATCGCTGTATAAGGTTCCACCCCAGCTGGTAATCTTGCTTTTTTCTACAGAAACTATGCCCCCTGAGTCCACAAATATAGCAGATTTCGCAACTCCTCGCGTATAGATTGTAGTGTTTGTTATGGAGAGCTTTGTTCCTCCAAACACAGCTATTCCTGCTCCGAGACCAGTGAAGTCACTCGTATCCTTTCCGTCAGCAGTTGTCACGTCTTCAATTACCGCATTGGAAAGGCTGTAAGCGGCTCCAGAATTCAATATGACAGAGTTGAAACCACTAAACTCGGAGTAGAGGTCGACGGTAGAGCTTCGCTTGATACAATCAAAAACAGACTTGGCTTTCACACACCCGGTGGAATCAAAGTAGTAACCAGGGCGGTATGCATAAACATCCCTTGTCGCTGACTGCTCCAACTCAGTAAGGGAGCCAATTGTGCCAACTGCTGAAGTAGTCACACTTGTTACTTTGCCGGTTGTACAAGCAGAGCCATCAGTGGAGCTGATTGGAACTCCGCTGCATAGATATGTGATATATGATGTAGGTGGTGTATATAAGGTGGAATTTGTTCTTTCTGGCACCAAGGAAGAATTATAATGCCGTCTCACCTGGAAAGTGAGGTTGGTCTGTCACTAAGAAATGAAACCATTATTACGTGGCAATGAGAGGGGAAAATACATGTGAGGAGGACTCTGAGAGAAAGCATAGAGACAACAGAAAGAACAAGGAAAGGTGAATGTTGTGAATGACAGCTCTCGCCACGACGTGTCTCATTGCAATGCCAATGCCTAGGGGATATTCTGGTATTTCTTTATCTTTGTTTGCTTATTTGGGGCACCACTCCCCCACTCTTTACATTCATTTCCGGAGATCGCAACGCATGTTCAGCATTGTGTGTCAGTTCCGGTCATTTTCTACTTTTTTTTTACCAAATGAGGAACGCAGGTACACCTGTTTCCGTAGGTTTCCGTAGTCTCACTAATGTCA
Organism: Pelomyxa schiedti; assembly: GCA_020536535.1. NCBI lineage: Eukaryota > Evosea > Pelobiontida > Pelomyxidae > Pelomyxa > Pelomyxa schiedti. The sequence goes on from JAHLWZ010000807.1 coordinate 78,297, forward strand.
CGAAATTGCACACAACGTGTCCGAAATGCCTTTCGCTAACGTGAGGCTTATTGATGACACAATTCCAGCAGTGGTGTCGTGCTCGAACAGTCTTCAAAGGTGATAGATTCCTTCCTCTTCTGGTGACACGAGCGGAGGATAAGACACCACAATATCCTTCCTCATAGTACGTAGTAAAAAATGCTGGTTCCTTTCTGATTTGTGGTAACAGAAAAAGGAGCACACAACAAAAAGTTTCAATCACAAGACTGTTTGTGGTGTGGGGTAGAGTTTTGTTGGCAGTTTTGGAAGTAATGACTGCAGTCTGGACAAGGTTCCATCCAGGAGATATCCCCGAAAAACTCGCTATCTCCCACGCTGCTACGCCGACAATGTGCACACGTCCCCAGCACATTATTGTGTTTTTCGTTTGTTAGCAACACGAGAAATTTTCTGTGCTCCTGGGCAAAACTAGGAGATCCGATGTAGAATCTGCTTAAGTTGTGGTACTTGGAGGACTCTGTGAGGCGTGATAACATTGATGAAGAAAAATTGCCTGTTCTTTTTAATAAACAACCTCAAACAATAATACATAGGGCCAAAACGAATAGTAACAGAATGGGGAGTGTGGAAGCAGCCTTTGGGGCAGAGTTGGAATTGGAGCCAGACAGTACCACTACATCCACAACAATGCAGGAATCTGGGTCAGTGTGCTGTGTGACCTTTTTGGTAATTGTAATTACTTTTGTATGCTTGTTGTGAATTAACATACATTGCCTTGGTATAGATCGCTGTTCTCATCAATAACAATATCCTCCATAATGAGTATTACTTCATCTGTTGTGAAATCCACACAAATAATTGTGAAATTGACTGAGACATCAGTCATTATCACAGTTATTGCTGATGTGCCAGTTTCCCTCTTCTCACCGGTGCATGAGGAATCCATTCTCAATGAAATAGAGTTCACATAAACATAGTCTGAGCTAGTTCCCAAAGCAGAAGCTATGTCTTGGGAAAACTGAGAACCAAAGGTAGATGGCAAGGTGGATATGCACTCTGTATTATGTTAGCGTTCCGTGGGGTGGCCAAAACTGCTCACCAGAGAAGACCAATTGAAGGCCAAAGGTGACTCTTGGTTCATCTGAGAGCGTTACATTCCCTCAAGAAAGACACTAGTAAATACCTGGTTGCTTTACACTGCTACACACGTCAGACCAAATCAATGCACTAGTGCCGGGGAAACACCCCCGGGCACAGTCCCGCGATGGTGGCGGAATGCCGGGTCCATAGCAAACAGTGTCTATATAGCATGAGCCGGCGCTCACACAAGAGCAAACTGCCGCGGGTTTTGGGTCAATCCTGTTACAAATACAATTGGTAGGAACTGTAGCACAATCGACGCAAGCGTCAGTTAAGGTACTTTTTGTTGGTAAGTAAATTGTGAAAGGGTGTTACAGGAACAATACCAGTACGGAATCGTAGAAAGCTTGCTTGTTTCCCCGTACACATAGGTTGCTTCTAGATTTCTATTGTTACAGGTTAATTGTTATTAAGCAGTAGTTGAATTAAAAAATTACAGGGTTTGTAAGTAACCAAGAGCGGACAAAGAAGAAGGGATTGTGCCTCCAATATCAGTATTACGAAGTGAACTGCACAAGTAAAGTTACTTTACTTGCTTAAGTGAAGAGAAATACAGATCACGCAATGATGATAAGTTCCCAAAAGTTTCTGGTATTGTGCCAGAAATATCGTTCTGCTGGAGATGACTAGAAAAATCAGCCAAAGTTATAATTGTATGTTGGTTACAGAATTTGTAGTTTACTCATGTTCCCAATCTCCAAGGGTATTGTGCCTTGCAGACTATTGTCATTGAGATAAAGTGCTGTTAGTGATGACAAAGAGGAAAAGCAGGCAGGTATTCCTCCTGTGATATTGTTTACTGAGACATCTCTAACACTGTAAGACTAAACAATAATTTTTCAAAAATACAGGTTCTGTAGCATTTGAAGCAAGCAGAATGTTGTAGGTATTTGGCTATCAAAGTGATTCCCTCCAAGGTATCTTCAGAAAAATTAGGGAAAGAAAAGGAAATGCAATACTACAAAGAATTAATCTGTGTAAGGCTAGACAAAGCTGGCAGAGAGCCAGAAAATGAGTTTTCTCCAAGATTTCTTGTTCAATTAAATAAAAAAAGAAAAAAAAATAGCTATTTACATGTATGTGAGGCTTGACATTGAAGAGAGGGATGCAGGGATTGTGCCACGAATCTCGTTTTGAAAAATAGACCTTTGTTGCATGAGCACGAATGGGGGACTAAAGTCCTTACAGGGTAACTAGATTTGACAGGTTTGAGATAGATTCTGGCAGGCTGGTCAATCCATTATAATCGATTACTCTTTTGTTTTTTTTTTGTTTGGAAAAAAATCACTGGAGTGAAAATCGTACAAGGTTCTCAGCCCTGTGTTCACCACAGTGACGTTAGGAAATGGCCCAGAGAACGAGTTCGTGCTAAGGAGACTGAAAAAGAATTAAAAAGAGGGATAGAGGTCTTTTCAGAGAAACATTTCATTTGCAGGAAGACGAAACAGGCTGGAAGGTATAGTTCCCGTAAAGTTATTTTCCCGCAAGTCTCTGGCACACCTTAGCGCATACATGATGTTGTGAAGATAACATACAAAAACCAAAGGCTTTGTGCATTTCCAAAGGATGTTGGGATTGAACCATGGATTTTGTTTGATTGCAAATCTCTGAAAAAAAAAATGGTTACATTGCCAGTGCATTAGAATGGACATGCGTACAGATCAATGAGTGACCCAATAAAATGGAAATCTGGCATGGTTCCTGTTATCGCGTTGTGACACAAAGAACTACTCAATAATGAGCTTTCAAACGTATTGAACAACATACATGCGCTGAAGGAACGGAAGGGGCGCCAGTGTATCGAGTGTACCTCCAATCCAGTTGTCATTGAGAGCTCTAGAGATTATCAGTAATAAAATTGATTTCAATGTGCACACAATGTCCGTAGGTTCACAAGCTGTGATAACGTAGTAGGAATTGTACCCGAAAGAGCACTGTTACTTATCCGCCTTTGTAAGAGACTGCATTTAGAACAAGGAGAAAACGAAGTTGGCCATACAGCAGTTGAAGGGTGGTGAGATTCCCCAGGGAGTCTGGAAGCGGACCAGTAATGCCACAAGCAAAAAAGACCCTGACAAGAATGAGAGGAGTTCCAAAACCAGAGGGAATCAGACATTTCTGTGATGTTTCCAAAAGCTGACACACATGACGGCAGTGATCCCACCATGGGTTCATAAGATAACTCCCTAAATTAAACACGCAGGGGTGTGAGTTTCATTACATAATCATTCTGAAATAATTCAACTCCATAAGCAACACATTATTTAGAACAGAATAGAATAGAATACACACAGTTTCATCAGATGATAGTCACTCCAACAAGTCACCCCTTTTAGGGGCATATCACACGCAGTTGAAAATGTACAGGGATTAACAGAAACATTCCCCCAGCCGGTCACACCCATAAGCTTCATTTGGCAAAGGCAGTCCGCCTCCATTTGCCACGAGTCCCTTTTGGCCAAAATTGCGCTGCAGCATTGAGCCCCGAGCACGACGGCAACGGCTACTACAACGGCTGCAGCAATCCCACAACGCGCACACGGCATCACGTGCTTGGTGTTTTTATATTAGTTAGTAATTTGTGGCCAAGGGGCACACTATGAGTGATTCCCTTTTTCGATTTTCCGTTTGGCGACTTCGAAGGCACGCCCTACTGCGATCTATTACCATCTAGTGATATTACCGGCTCTTGCACGTCCCTTAGGTGCAATTCTTTGATCGTTACACTAACGGAGATGAGGCTCACTAGTGTCCCTTCCGATCTGGGCGAAGAAGATCATTGCTGCGTGAGGGTGGCCGTTTTATGCCGTGGAGAAGTGCAGTTTCGTTACGGCATTTGTTGTTACATAAAATCAAAATTTGGTGTCTGCCGGCAAGGGACGGCACGGAGTGTCGTTGCCGGAATCTGCGCATGTGCCTTCGCTACAAATAAGCATGCGGCATGCTGTGCAACAAAGAATTGTGGTTCCGGCTGTGCAAGAATTGTTAAAGTTCCATATAGGGCATAAAGTGAATTTGAATTTGGGCTTAAGTACCTTTCATGAGAGCACTGCATATAGCACAAGGAATGTCATTGTCTGTAGTGGATGGAATGAAGTTGTGTGATTTGTTTTCATTGGTATGGGCTGTGGCTGCTGTAATAGTTGCTGTGTTGCTGTGGGAATGCACGTGGGCGTGGACGTGGCTGTGGCTGTGAGTGCGGCTGTGACTGTGACTGTGACTATTGCTGCGGTTGCGTGTTGTGCCCTGCAAAAGCACCGAGGATGAAGCGCTTGGTCGTAGCTTTTGGAACGCTTCGTGAGTTGGGGATGTGTCTTGATCACTGAGAGCTCCGGGATCCATATCCTCGGACTTGGCGCTTGCGGTGGAGTTGCGCCTTCCGCTTGTTTTTGATCCGCGTTCACTAGAAGATGCATCTTCAGTTGAACGCGGGGTGACTCTTGGTGATTCCCTTTCCATTTCCGGTATGTTCAGCGCTGGAATATTTAGTGGAGGGCCACCCTCTTTGTCTCTCCGTTGTTTTCTTTCTTCTCTTGCTTTCTTTCTCTCTTCTCTTGACTTCCTTAGTTCTCCAGTTGGTCGAAATTCCCCTTCGACGTCTTGGCCTGGGCTTCTGCTCTCAAATGATTCCTGCAGTCCCTCAACTCTCTCTACTTGTCCAGTACTGAGTCTTCTTTCAGATCCCCCAATGGCTCTTTCAATTTCTTCTGCTTTTCTTCTAGCATCTTCTAGGCGGTTGTGCTCCCCTGTCATATCTTTGCCTGATGTGGAGAGCGGATTGTGTATATCCAAAGTTGACTCGTCTTTGTGTTCAGTTTTTATAATGTCAATTTCGTGCTTTGAGTGACTTCGGCTCCTTTTTTCCTTTTTAAGTTCCGGTTCAGGGGAAGTATCCGGTGTTCCATGAGCCTCGGGAGGGACAAACGCAGGGACAGGATTTAATTCTCGGTCATCACCGTCTTTATGGGTTTCAGTAGCGCACGAAGGGTCACTCTTCCTGTCACTGGGTGGAGGTGTTTTCTTCCTCGAGAGTAGTAAAAACGAACCTCCTCCAACGGAAGTTTGGTTCCTAGACTTCGAACTACTGAGGCTAGGAGAGCTTTGAGACGGAGTTAACTGGGAGATGTGTGACCGAGAAAGCTTCGGGGATTGGGTCCCAGTCTGTTCTGGCGGGGTATCGGTGTTCCTGGGGGATAGGGAGGAGCTAGTTGATGGCGGTGGTGCCAGAGAGTTTGAAGGTGGTGCTGCTGGGCCTGATACCGACATACTTTTACTGTGCCCATGTCGAAGTGAAAGAAATGTTGCAGCACGACGAACTTGTGATAATGACGAAGGTGATGAAGCAGAGGGTGATGTAGGCGAACTAGAAAGTGATGCATAGCTAAGACTAGGGGCTGTGAGCCCATTGAGTAATGCTTGGGCCTCAGGACTTAGTGGGAGGGGTTGTTTTACATGCTCACGTGGGGAGGTAGGCGGGGATATTCGAAATCGGATGCCGCTATCCTCCTTTACACAAGAAGTAATGTTTTCGGCAGAAGGTGCTCTCCGTCGAGTGGGTGTTTCAACTGCAGCCACTACTGGGGCGGATTTAACATCCTCTTCTGGAAAAGCTTGTATACTTTATTAGGAGTAAGATAAGGGGAGGGGCTAACGTGGGGGTTCTCCAAAGGCATAGCAGCCAATTCCAGATTTGGGATGAACGAATGTATAAAACAAAAGTCTTCTGTATGTCACCAAAAAAGTAACAGTACGGAAAGTGTTACCTTGAAAAATAAAACATCCTCGTAATAAAATAGCCTTTGAGAGAGATTGTCTTCACGGAAGTAAAGTTCACTGGGTGCCAAATGATAATTGAACCTTCTTGGTCACATGAACACATATAACTACGGAGAACAATGTAATAGGCTTCTTTTAATCAGTGGGACTACCTTTCACATGGTGTAAGCCAGGTGATGTCCGCATCATGGCCTACAAGAGTAGCAACTATATTCTACAAAGAGTCAATAGGCACTGTAAACAACTCCCTTACTTTTTTATCGCAATCAAACACTAATATCTTTGCTTTACTAGCTGCCCATACACGCTTATTAAGATAAATGCATGATGAAAACCGAGCGGCAATATCTGCCAATACTATAGACAAAGAGCAGGGAGGAAGTAAAAATAACCTGTTATCGATCTCTGAGTAGTCATAGTTAAAGCATCCAGAATAACAACTTTATTCCAACATCCGACCCATACAGTGTCGTCACAGTCACATAAAACCATGAAGTTAATGTTTACGGTTTTGTCAAATGTGACACGGTTAACAACTTCACGCGTCTGAGGTACGTTATTTGGCATTCACATGGTTTTGAGATACCGAAGGATCAACTGAAACAATTGTATATTCAGTTGGGCAGGAACTCCAAACTCGTATGGTGTCCTTTGCCGTTACTAACAGAAGTTGGGCTATAGATTGTTTGAACCCATGGAGAGGAAGTTCTTCTTTTTTTGTCATAGTCTGAAAGAGATGAATTTGAAAAGAGTGAAAATGAGGCGGACCTGTAAGTCGAATACTATTACAATACCCAATTCAGAACTGGCCCAAAGTTCGTCCTTTACAAAAATTATGCTATATATCCTTGTTTTATGTTCCAAATCTAGATTTGGCCCTAGGGAAGAGCCTTTACTTTTTGTTAAGTGCCGCACAGTCCCATCTGCAAAAGAAAACTGGAAGAAATTAGTACAAAGACAAATAGAGGGAAACAACCCACAATGCACCCGCATTTTCAGTGATGCACCAGGACTTAGCTTCATCATAGACTTGCCACAAAGATGAAACCTCTGGCAACTCGGGAAGCTCAACACCTAGTTTGGCAGAAAGATTCAGTACCCTGTGAGAAGGTTTAAAACGAACGTGGTTCCTCTTCTTTTTCTTCCATCGGTCTGTGAGGCAGCTCCAGCATGTCCTCAAGCTCAGAAGTCAGGCTTTCAGCTGAAGGTCTCAAATTTGGAACCCGGTTCCAGCAATTATGCATCATTTTTGCCAACTTTCTAAAATTCGAATGTTACATATGACTAAGCTACTGGGACTAACTTGGGACAATTATCTGGGATGGTGGGGCGAAGATCCTCTTGAGAGATCGCAATTTTAATATTTTGTTCCCGCCACTCTACACTAGTTCCTTTTTTCCGTGAGTATTTCGGATTCTCGGCATATTCTGGGATCAATGTTAAACAAATCCTAAAATGTGACCTGGTACCGTCGTATGGATACATCCTTGTAACAAGTTCATAATATACAATTCCAAGGCTGAAGATATCAGATTTTTCATCGTACTCTTCAGAGTGACAATCAATTACTTCTGGAGCTAACCACTAAAATAGTAAACAAAATATTATTGGTATTATGGTTTGGATACCTGCCACGTGCTTAGGTTCCCGGCGACTTTTCCTGCCGCTCTAACACTAAGTCCAACTGTGGGCAAGTTAAGAAAACAACCAAAGAATCTTATTGTGTTTCATTTATAACCCAAGCAAGTTGAGTTGAAGGATACAATCTGCAACTTTAGCTCTTACAGGTGCTTTAGGGTCAAAACAAAGCATCTGAAATTGTAAAGGGATAAAATGAAAACTACTCTACAAACAAATATGTTGGGACTCCGTAGATCTCTGTGGACGACTGGGGGCTTAAGTGTATGCAAGTAGTACATTCCTATGGTGATGTCCAAGGCAAGAAGGAGTCGGAACCGCCAACTAAATTCCCGTTATGTTAACTAATTATGCATAGAATGTGAAATAAACTTCATAGGGAAATTGTATGCTTCTTCTCCATTTGGGTAATCATCCAAAGCAGTTGTAAATGGTGGGGGAATGAAATCTTGGAATTATGAGTCGATGAATAAAAGTGGAGGATACCTTCTTGAGAATTAGCCGATTTGTGGAGGAGATCAAAAAGAGTGCCACAAGGAATGAATTCCATCACCATCATCGGAGGCGACATACATACACCCAGGAGCTGTACAACATATGGGTTATCAAGGGCACTTGAAATATGTTAGGTGAATTTGAGACAACAACATTGTAACCTCATTAGCATAGCCTCCTTTCTAAATTCGGCAAATTTTTCTTTCGGATCATCACCCTCATGAAAGAGAAGCTCTTTGACGGCAACAACTTGCCCACTCAATTCCCCTTTTGCGAAAGATTGGTATTGCCGCCACTTACCCTCTTAGAAAACCTTTATAAACTTTTCCAAATCCTCCAGACGCGATCAAAGTGAGATTTGTCAAACTTTCTCTGCTAATTTGACCTTTTTGCCCAAGAGTAAGCTCTGGGGCAAGTTTGTCCAGTCTCAGTGGAATATTTTCGTTCTAAGGGGGTTACTGATTATTATAATGTTGTAGACGCACTTTGCAGATCAATGATTTATGAGATGATATGGATTCAACAACTTCATCCAACGTGAACTGGTGTGGTTGTGGTGTTGCTGGGTTGAGGGGGAGTGGACAATGGTTGCAAGTTATCAATCTTTGTAGCTCTAGCTGCACGGACCTTGGAATTATTAATCTAGTTTGCTGAAATGTATGCGCTTACTTGTAGAAGCATTCAACGGTAGTGTCCACACATTCCATGGTGTCAGTTAGGACATCTGGTCTCTTGTGAAAGTTAAACACAAGTCCTAGAATGTATCTACACACAATATCTTGGTGTGCTCGAACTCTGACAAATAAACTAGGGTTGTTTCCTGATGTGCAATCAAAATAGATATATAAGGTCTGGCATCTGGCATCTTCAAAGAAATTTGTAAGCACTCTCTAAGGAGGAATCCCATACCAAAGGGAGTGAGAACCTCTAATCTAATATTGTTTTTCCAAAAAGCTTTTCTTCCAATGCCATGAAAATGAAGAATACGAACAAGAAGTCTTCCAAACAAGCCCATGGGCAAGCAAGGAAAGACAAACACCCTTTCTGCCCCAATAAACACTCAGGCAATATATAAAATATACAAACCATATTGTATGAACTTGTCAAGAGGCGAGGCAGGCCAAATTTTTGCAGCATCTGGCGGTTCGTCATCAGGGAGAGCACTGATTTGCGTCAAACAAAAAAAAGGAGAAAAAACAAAGAAAACCAGGGTACAAGGAACCCCTCGCGACCATCACTCAAGGCTATTGGATGAATAATCAGGTACAGGGACAAAAGATCTGTTGAAAGTTTAGCACTAAAAACGTGAAACTGATGACCTATTAAAGAATTGTGATCTCTGACATCATATTTGCCCCATATGTGGAGCAAACAATCTCGAGCTATAAACCCATTTATAATCATCGTTGTCTTATTGTGTTGGCTATTACTCTATGTAAACAAACTACCTTGAATGTAATCATGGTGCACATCAAATCTTTGAAGTGGTATATCGAATTTATGTTAGTTATAATGGCCCCAAATAGGAAGAACTATGCCTGCCAAGTACTGGGGGTTCAGTACAACAAGTTTACCAAGTTCTGAGTAACTGTTTTCATAAAAAATGATGGAACCAACAGAGTGGAGGAACTGTGCTGCCTTGTTTCTGGTGAGGCACATAAATTATTCCTGTTCCTTACTTGTTTGATTTTACTCTCATCCTCAATTTGGACTTGGTTAGCCAGTTCAACAAATTCATTCCAGTGGAGAGTATTAGAAGTTAACCGTTTGCGTGTTATTTCTTTGTCAAGGAGGATCCAGCTTCCAGGCACCTAAGACCTCTTAAAAGAATGATTTGGTGAATTCACGTCATACCCTCTCTCGAAGGACCATTTGCTTTGAAATGGAAGTTTTGATGATACAATTCTGCAAATCCCCAATTTTACCCTCCAAAGTACTAACAGGGATGCAGTCCACTAAAGACCCTATGCAGCGGAAAAATTTGAAGATGGACTGGCATGCAGCACGTGCGGAGTCTTCAGTGCAAAGGTCTGCATGTGTTCCAACTAGAATAACTGGAGGGGATGGAGGTTGCTTAACAGTGCGGGCGATTTGTCTGTAAGAGAAATTAGAATATGATTTCTGCGTTTCTGTCCAGTAACCTTAACCAATACTCTATTCTTAGAGTGTCTGGATTTTGTATATTGAATAGAACAAGATAAAGTGCACGTCCAGTAAGGAAAAACTTGTGAAGAAATTAGCATATGAATGTTATGGAAGAATCAACTTGATGTGTTGGTAAAAAAACGCTTTGGCCTAACAATGGGTGTGTGTATTAGTTTCTGGGAAGATGAGATCAAATGTAGTACCTCCCAAGTCTGTTGAAAACAACATTCAGTAAACGTAAGTTAAGAAAGATTATAAAGAAGCTACCCCAAACAGTAAATGTAACATCTTTAATCTGGAGATCTGTTATTTCAATTCCATCTGTTCTGAAGTGAGAGTTCTTCTGCTTTATTTATTATAGTACCTGTGGAAATTCCATTGTGTGTCAAGCCTTGAAACTTCTTTGTCAAAGTGGTTTTACCAACATTTTCCTTCATCAGAGTGAGCACATAACTGTTATATTGCCTTGCATACATACAGATCCAACAATCATCAACCTGACCCTATTCCAGCGAGTAATGCCGCTCAATGCAAGTTCATCCAGGTAATCAGCCATTTCTTCTGATGAATTGCACTTTCGCATGTTTTCAAGTGGATTTGGCAAGTAGTGTAGTTTGTGATACCGGACATGACCAGCAAGGGTGAAGGGCAGAGCAGATAACTAGAGTTTGCAAAAAGGGAAGAAAGGCTTCTTATCAAAACCGGTACAAACTTTATTGTGTCCACATGACAGTGTCATTTGTAGACAGTCACCCAGAGATTCGGGCAGACTTGTAAGATCATTATGTTCAAGCTTTGCATAATTAGGGCAATTGAGAAATTAGCCAACATTTAGCTCAGTGAGCTCCAGGCACTTGGAAATTGTATCAGAGAGTGCAATCAACTTATTCCCTGTAGGGACGAAATGAGAAATCAAAAAGAAGAAAAAATAACAAGAAAGCACACATGATAGGTCCAAAACTTTAAGGCATTTCGTTTCTTGGAAAAAGTTGTGGGGAACTTGTGATATTCTGTTATGTGACAGATTTAAAGTTGTTATTTGAGCGCCAAAGAGTTGCTCTAAGATGAATTGAGGGACCATATGAATCAAAGTGGTCATACCCACAGGTACCCCGGAGAGAAGGAGAAAAGGCATTGAGACATCTGGGGGAACTTTGGAAAACTGAGGCACACTTTCTGTTAGTAAATAAGTTCTCACTCCAATGCGGAAATGCTAACCTTGAGCCCAATCAAATGCAGATTTTACAATATTGTTCTGGTACATAAACTGATAGGTGGGGTGTTGAATAAGTCCCCAATCTTGTACATGCGGATAATGACTGAATAGATAAACAAAGGACTTCCGATCAAGCTTTTTGACTGTAATGACACTATGAAAACGAATTCCGCAGTAGTTGAAGGAAAACTTGTGAATAGGAGCATAATATCATTCAATTTGATGTGTACATCAGCAAGTGTTTCATGTATCAGTTTATCAAGTTCTTCATAATGACTAGCATGTGATTTATGTCTTAGAAGAGCATTAATTTTTTCAGAGAAGACTGGTAAGGGCTCTTTAAGCAGGCCCGGCAATGAAGTTTTCCATGGTCGCCTTTTTCTCCTTAGACAGAAGGGGGTTGGGGAATCACTACTTTTTGGGCATTTTCGAAACGTAATATACATCCTCAAAAAATTCCGTGACTGTGGTCTTGTCATCAATATTGAAACACCTCAACATATTGCACGTTTGATTATCCAAGGAATCTAAGATGTCCTTGAGGTCATTCCAGGCACTGCCATCCCCTTTTCCACCAACACCCACACATGGAAATGTTGTATCAGAAGTCCTAGGTGCTCTGGGGGTTGAAGGAACTGGCACTGCAGGGCGAAAATCAAGGCCACACAAAACCAATTTGCATTTTGAAGGTGTTGAATCTTCCAACTGTTGCATTCTGTGATCTAGTGCGGCAACACCAGCAGGTTCACTCAAATGTGCCAAGTTAAATGCAAACACCACCACTTGCACACCACGAAATATGGATGATGAACGCAGTGCAGAAGTTGATGGTTGAATTGATTCCACACTGGAACGTGGTGTTGTGGGAAGAACAGCATCAGGGGGCAGTGGCCCCATTTCAGTTGGTGCGTGGTGCATATATACAGTCATAGTGAAAGGTGCCTCCCCCTCAACAGTCATCTGCTTTGACACCCAACTCACATCTTACAAACCATAGTGTTAGGAAGTAATAGTAGTAAAAAGAAGAAATAAGTACAATAAAAAACAGAAACAACAAAAAAAAACCCCAGGTTGCACAGAAAAAGAATTTGTTCTGGATAAACCTGGGTTGATAGTCCCGAAAGCGGAAACGAGTGACCTAACGGTTTCCTTGTCATCCCCGATTATGGTTACAATGATGTCCTCGGGTTTACGGGACTAACCAAGAGGTGTAAGTGTCAATCAAAATCATTTTGGTTTTTTGTTGTTGTCAAAGGGGAAGAAGGTTAAGGATTGGAGTGGTGTGGGGAAAAAAAAAACCAAAACAATGAATAAAAAGTCGTAGTCGTAGAGGCAACACGCGCACCATTTTGTTTCGTGCACTTCGGCGCGTGAAAATTTTGTTTCCTTTATCTGTACTGCGAGTTTCGGGCCAACCTCTGAACCGCTGAATCTCATTGCTAGATTGAAGATCTTTGTTGGAATGCCAAACACAACGGTGCACAGCAATACGTGAGGGAGTGGGAATGTTGTTTTCAGAGTCTTGGATGAGAAAGTGACACAACTTCAAGGTCGTTAATTTGGCTTTCGAGTAAGAGCAATTCCCGGTCGATCAAACCGGCACACAAAACGAAAACACCAGCTTTTTTTTCCGCCCTCGCGATCAACGCTCATGAGCAGCGACCAGGCTAGCGAATCTACGCCAAAAAGCGACAGTGAAGATACCGACGAAAGCAGCGGAAGCAGGACCGCAAGTAGATCTCATTCGCCAGCCTGTACTGTAACTGGCAGATCTGACGCTGTTCCGTTGGCCACTGAAAACGACGAAGATGTGCCTTGTACCGCCGTAGTCACTACTGCGGCAATTGCTACCGTAACGGTGATCGCGACTACTCCCGACCCGGAAGTGCTTACTCCAAAAGAACCGGTCGCCGTGGTGCCTGAAACACAAGAGCCAGTTCCCTCTGAAAGTACTGTTCAAAAGGAAGCTGAGAGCCCAACACAGAAAACAACCGACAACCACACGAGATCACACAGGCACCGGGCGTCACACACGGGACATCACAGGGAGCGAGAAACAAAAGAAGCTGAAACTAAAGATGGAGAGAAGGATGGAAACGGTGACCACTCCAAGGATCATGACACAAAACATCATAGGGACCATGACAGACACCACGGCGAGTCGCACAGTCGACGAAGAAACAGGAGATACAGTGGAGGTGGTGATGCCGAAAAGCCTCGTGCATGTCAGTCTCCTCCCGTACCTTTAGATGCCACACTGGTCGCGCATCAAACGAGGTCTAGAGCATCAACTTATGCTGGTGAAGATTTAGCAGCGGAACTGCAGATGATTGCAACCTCGGGATCTTCTCTAAAAGATGGCAATGAGCCAATAGAGCAAGTAGATGGCTCACATCTGGCAACATTAGATGTGGATGTAAATGCGAGCTCATCAACGGCTGCATCCACTGCTCCCACTTCTAGCGCAGCGGAGAATTTGCCAGATCCCACTGACAAAACTTCAGTCATTCCTCAAATCAACGTCACCTCAGAGCCGCTGGCATCCACTGATAGCAACTCAAGCTCACTTTCGTCATTGTCAACTGCCGCCGCTCCTTCCACTGGTGGATCCAGTACAAAGCCAACTTTGCAAGGTTTTCTTTTTTCCTTCTCGCAATACAAATCCCAACTGCTAGAAAAACAGGTACCGGGCTTTCTCTCCCACGCAGTGCAAATCAAGGATTTCTCCTTAGCTATTTTGGGAAGTCTGAACCGGGTGCTCATAACATTGATATAGAAAATGTTGTGCAAATTGCAGCTCACGCTACTAGGGCCGCCGTGAGTTTATTGAGTGCCCCTTCTTTATAACTTACTCTACTACTACCAAAACGTAAGGTTTTACTCCTCAGTGATGGAACCGTAGTATGTCTTCCTAATGGTCCCCCAGCTTGTGAAATCGGTAAAAACCAAAGCCGATTTCTTGTCAATATTCCTGCGCCGGAACCGATAACTCAAATTGCCTGCTCCACAGCTTATGTGTGTGCAATTGGAGCCAGTGGGAAGTTATACTTTTGTGAAGACTTGATGGCTCCCGCACCTGCCTTTTCATTCATCAATTTAACTGACGTAGTGGAAGTTCACGTTGGAAGTTATGGGCTGTTCGCTGCTGCGCTTCAGCAAGATGGGACGTTGTGGACTTGGGGTGCAGATCCACCTCCCCTTGGGGCGCCAACTCCAAAGCGAGTGGAAGTGTTTTACCCTGCTGTCTCGAAATCAAAAGTAGATCCCCCACCTCCCCAAGAACAAGTTATCTTCAAGACTTTCGATTGTGGAGACAAGCATATAGCAGCTGTATCGGACAAAGGCGATGTCTGGATATGGGGAAGCAATCCTCACTCATGTTTGATAAAAGAGTGTCAGGATCCAATTATATCCACTCCCCAGCTAGCACTTGACAAGCACAAGATTGCCCACATCTCATGTGGTCGTAATGTAACGTTTGCTTCCGGAGAAGATGGTAAAATCTGGTTCTGGGGTGATCCAGGCAATCACATTCTCCATCCACTACTTGCAAATGCAGGCTATCTAGGGTACCAGAAGCCTGTTGTACTAGGCTACCTTCCAGGTGGTGTGCGGATAAGCTGCGGAGTTAACCATTATGCTGCACTTAGTGAAACCGGGGATTTGTGGACATGGGGAAGCAGTGACCGAGCGCAATTAGGCTACATAACACAAGCCGTTGTCACGGATTCTTTCGTTCAGGACAATCCACCGCAGTGTGTGGCCATACAAGTGAAACAAGTAGTTTGTGGTAGTTCATATACACTCATGCTTAGATACCCTCTAAAGCATTCCATGGACGTTTTAAGTGCTGTTACATTTGCAGCACATATGAGATCATCCTCTAATCTTAAGGATAGTCGGAGATCCGCCCCACCCATTCTGAATTCTTTAGTACAACCCACAACAACGTCGACACTGTCTCTCGCAGTGTCGCAGCTCGCTTCAACCTGTGCCCTGGCCACAACCCTCCATATTAAGTCCACCACCACACCAGTCAATAATGCCCCCATGTCTGAGGAAGTGATATCCCTCTTTAAAACATCGCCATCCAAGGCAATCAAAAAGTTACTGGAACTGGGACTAATCACGAATGCTCCTCGGACACTTGCAACCTACCTCTTCAGTAACTGCGACCTTCTTTCTCCATCATCACTTGCCGATTTTCTCGGATCGGAAGGCAGTGAACAAGTCTTGTCTGAATTCACTAATCTCATCAACCTCAGCCATTTGAATTTTGAAATGGCTCTCAGACGATTTATGTGGATCGCGCATTTGCCTGGCGAGGCTCAGAAAATCGATAGGATGATGTCCTGTTTTGCAAGACATTACCTGGAAGTCGCAAGCGAAACTGGAATGTTCAAGAATAGCGACGCTATATACATTCTTGCAGTAACGTTCCATTATCCCCCGCTGTTGAATTGTCAGTCCACTAACCCTTGCATACTTACTCTTTGACAGTTTTCCTGTATAATGCTGACGACGTCTTTCACAAAACAACAATGCGGGTATCCACCTCCCACAATGGACAAATGGATAAGCGGAAATAACGATACCGAAGCAGCCGGTCTTCCAAGGTAGCGAGCCCTTTTCAATAACTCTCAGGATTGAACTGAACTTTCCAAGGGACTTCCAAGAGCACCTCTACAACCAAATAGCGGACACCCCATTCGATGCCGGCACTCCCTCCAGCAAATTCCTAGTGATGCAAGGGATTCTGTCCCAGCCTCAGCGAGTCTTCCTCAAGACCACGTCCTGCCACCTCAACCACAACAACTTCTACCAAGGAGACACCAAAATACCACTCTCCACCATCATAGCCATCAAGCAAGCCGGGGCCACATTCACCATCAAGCTTGCCGACGGCAAGGATAGGGTGTTTGAGGCCAAGACAGTTTACACCGCCAACACCTGGATCAACGCCTTCCGCACCGTTTGCTCCAAAACAACTGCGATTACCACCCTCCCAGCCTCAGGCCCTTGACCTCACATTCACTTCATACCATGCCCATACTGTACCCTTTAAGTTTTTTTTTATTTTTCAACTCGTTTCTGTTCCTGTGGTGCAGGGGAAAATGCTAAGAACTTCATTACACCACGCCACACATTTTTTTTTGTGGCAAACAATTTCCAACTTGGTTCTCAACATGTCATTTGGGTAAACGAGCTTGCCCCAAATTTCCGGCAACAAAAAGGCCAGCGATCGAAAAGTAATCAGAAAAAGAAAAAAAAAAACCGTAAAACACAAAGATGATAGGGTCGACAGCCGTATTACCAAGTGAGCATTGTGTTTGTTGAATGGTTTTTGTTATTAATTTTGTGGTTGGGTAGTTCCTGCTACATCCGGAATTGCGAGCGGGGCGAGTTACGCAGATGCTGTAAATGCACTGGAACAACTGGACAAGATTGTGGACTCTCTGTTTGGTCACCTCTCACAAAAGGTTACCGAACAGAGCAACAGGCTTGGCTCGGCTGCTTCCAGGATAATATCCATGAAGGTCCCTTTTTCACCCTTTGATTTTATTTTTTTTTTTTGCTCAATTGGTTGTTGTGGTTGTTCTTTTTGACGCTGTTATTGTATGCATTGAGATAAACTTACATGTCTTCGTTTCAGAATAGAATCACTCGTTTGTCGGAAGAAAAGGATCGCGCTGTTGTTGTACGCTCGCCTGCAACACACCCGAATCCTCACCCTGAGGGGTTATTGCCTTCACTGTTCTCTGGCTATGTCCCACCACCTGTGACGCGCTGTGCGAAATTTCCTCACAGGCAGCAGGTTATTGTAAGTTGTCCTTCTAAAAAAGCCAATGCACTTACATGAGGTTTAGGTAGATAGAATAGACGAGGATCCCATTACCTCCAGTCAACGTATTGCCCCTCTTTTGTATGAAATTCAGCAGGCAGCCATTGGTGCTCCAGTATCGGATGGCCTTGGTATTTTCTTCTCTTCTCTTCATTTCTTTCCTAATTTCCCGAAATTAGGCGCCGTCAGTGAGGCAACTACCTCGATCTCCAGCCTGGTGCTGTTCAACTCTTCTATTACGCCAAATACAAACAACGCCTCCTGTGACAACTTGCGTACGAGATTCTCCAAAGAGGTTCGCCCTATGCTAAAAGTACCAACTCCTCAAATTCCTCCTGCCCCATCCAGTTTGTTGACTGAAATGGTATGAATCTTTGTGTTTTCGGTTAACTGACATGAATCCAGAAAGAATTCCACTCCCGGTATATCGTGGAATTACCACCAGCTGAAAAAGCCCCCAAATTGTTATTACCAGACATGCTAGGCCTCACCAATGCCGCTAAAGTTTGTGATTTTGGAGAAGGTATGTCTCATCCTGAGGCGTGGACAACTTGTTCATCCAAAAATCCAGATGAGGATGCCTCTGAGGATTCCCAAGTCCAAATTCCTCCTCCTGAGGAAGCTCTCCCAGTTCCCAATAAACCAACTGTTACCCCACAACCAGCAACATATACTGAAAAGGTAGTGATTCCACCACCTGTGGCAACGAAGGCAACTTTACCTGTCCCACCAGCTGTTCCTCAGCCCCAACCAACACCAGGTTTCAAGGCAACCCCCCCACAGAAGCAAATCCCGCCCCCTACAGCCACGCCCCCGCAGAGCACCCCCTCCCGCCTTGTCCCACCTCTCGCTCCTTTCTCCGCCGCGCCCGCCAGTTCCGCCGCGGCCACTGCAGGCCCTCGCCCTTTGGCCTCCGCCTCGGGGCCCACCGGCACTGCCGCTTATGTGATTCCTGCAGCCCCTCCACCTCCCAAGAAGTGGCCCCTGTCTCGTGAACTCCTGCAGCCTGCCGCTGCACCCCCACAAAGCTTCCAGCAGCAGTTGGCAGACAAAATAGCACTGAGGCAACACCACAAGGATGTAGCCCCCCCTCTGGAATCGCCCCCATCACAGCAACAGCAACGCCAACGGCAGCAGCAGCAGCAACAACAGGAGCAACAAACAGTGAAGGCTCCCCCTTCAATGACAGGCACCTGGGCCCAAATATCTGCCAAAATCATCCCCCGCAGAGAAGCCGTTGCTGATTCTGATGACGAGCAGGACGACGATTTCTAAATAGTAATGAAACGAAAAAAAATCAATGATTTAAGGGCCTCTATGTGCCAACCCATGATGATCCTCTTTAATCTACTTTTTTGGCTGGAAGACAAGTTGCCACTAAGAGGCCCTTGAAGAGAAGTACAGCTGCACCAGGAGAAAAGTTTTAATGGGAGGTTGTACTGTTGGGAGTTTCATCAAATTTGTTTTCCTGCAACAAAGTTTCTACTGAAAGTCAAGGTATTTTATTTTACATGGCTGGTTACAAGTGCCAGCTTCAGTCACCGTAATAGGGTATAAAACGGCCTGTTCGACGGTATCCAATAACACCACCAATTGCAGCCAAAGTCAGAAGTGCTGCGAAGCAGAGGCCAACTACAATCATTTTCTTTGGGTAGCCCTTGGCAAGCATTGCAATCAGAATTCCAACTGCCGGAATCACAAAGGTAATGTGGAAGGCCAAAGTGCCACTGAAGGGAGCAATATGCACGTCGTTCACAGTGATTCCAAAGATTATGAAAAAAACAAACAAGAATGCGTAGAGAAACAGAGACACCCATGCTGTCATTGTGTGTGATGTGAACACAGTGTACTAGTTACCGTGAGGTAAGTTTATGTGAAACAAGTGGAGAAGAAAAAGTACCTTTGGAACAGGGACAACAGTGTCGTGTGACATGCTCCAAAGTAGTCTGCACACATTCGCGATGTAAATCGTGCTCAGTATCATGTAAGCAATTTGCAAAAAGCACCAGCAGTACAAGTACCAGTACCAAATTTCGTTTCGGCTGTGCGGTTCCACCATCATATCCAGGCAAAACCCAGAGGCCAGGTCCAGGCACCCCCAAATCGCGAAGGCAAGAGCACTTCCTGTGCGGGAGATGTAAATCAACTGGGTTAGGGATAAAAAGAGATGAAACCGGAAAGATGTTCATTCTTCCACGTGAATAGTACATAATGCCAGAAACAATGCAAGTATATGGCAATTGCAAAAGTGAATACCCCCATCAAGCTAGTTGTCCAATTGGCCATTGACGCAATCTGATTGAGGAATGTGAATGGCAAAGGAAGTAAACTGCATCATTATTACCGAGATAGCCAAGTTGGCAATGAGCAGGAAAACCCAGAGTGCGAGTGTCTTCCGCCTCTTCTGCTGTGACTCACACAACATTGACAATGTCGATGATCCTCTGAAACCGCTGTGCGTTCACTTCAGTAAAAAATTACAGTGACCCACACCCTAAATGATGGCAAACGAACATACGTTTCAATGTATTCCTTGACAGAGCAACATCTTGGCAGCATTGACTTGTTTTGAGGGAACAAAGCACAGCCCAATGCAAACCCCTTGAGGCTCATCGCTTTCCCGTTCTTTTCTTGTTCCACAATGCCCGTGATGCTGTTAATTTCAAACCGCGACGCTTCTTCATGGTCATGCTTCCACTGTTTCTTCACATCCTCAACTGATACGAGGTGGTTGTCTGTTGATTCTCCTGTTTGTACAATCACACTTAAAACAAGTTGGAGGTCCATCACACACCTATCGGAGTGGTTGCTGGGAGGGCACAGAAGACGGAGGCACACTGTTCCCACAGGTGCAACGGAATCAAAGAGGATTCAGGCAGTGGTTCTTTCTTCACCAACTCAACACCCTCTGGTGGTTTTTTCTCTTCGTCATCTACAACGACCTCCTTGAGCTCAATGTGCTTCAGCTCTGGCGTTTTCGACTTCATTGGTGTGGTTTGAATTGAATTTTGGTGTTTGGTGTTACCCACTGTAACTTGGATGTGGAGGAGTGGGACTTACATTTCTCTATAATAAGCGATGTCCATGTTCTGTTTCTGGAACAAAATCCCTAAGGATCACCCACTGCAACTTGGATGTGGATGAGTGAGAGGGAGGTTTAAGTTAACAAACGGTTGCAAACTGGCTGAATAAAATAATCAACAGACCGGAAGGCTGTAAATTTCGTAGTCATCGGAGGTTTTTTTTTATTCGGCCAACAATCGACACACAAATGGGCTCCCAGTCGATTGTGATGAACATTTTCGTGGGGCTCTTTGCTGGCAAGAGGCTGCTCCAGAGGAATTATTGTACGTTTCAGTGTGAATCCTTCGTTGAGATCTCCTGGGAGTTGCGGGGTTTTCTGAAACTGAAGGATTCCCGGCCTAACTTGGTTAGCTTCCATCAAGTTTTTCATTGAATAGATGTCGGTGTGCCTTCACCCGACGGAAGGACGACACACATCAAAAACAACAAACGACGTGAAGAACACAAAAGCCAAAGTAACACAAAAATGGAAGGAGAGCAAGTACTGGTTATCGACAACGGCTCAGGAATGTGCAAGGCTGGTTTCGCCGGGGACGACGCCCCGCGTGCCGTCTTCCCAGTACGTTCTAGTGGAAGTTTGTTCTGGATTTTCCTGCGCCCAACTAACCACCACCACCACACGTTTCACCTACTGCTGCTGCTACTCTGCTACTAGTCTATTGTCGGCCGCCCACGCCATACGCAAGCCATGCCCGGACCGTGCAACCAGGACGCCTACTTTGGGGACGAGGCCCAGAGCAAGAGAGGCGTCCTGACCCTCATGTACCCAATCGAGCACGGCGTCGTCACCAACTGGGACGACATGGAGAGGATATGGCACCACACCTTCTACAACGAGCTCTGCGTTGCTCCCGCGGACCACCCTGTCCTGCTCACAGAGGCCCCACTCAACCCAAAGGCCAACCGCGAGAAGATGGCCCAGCTCATGTTCGAGACATTCAAAACACCCGCCATGTACGTGGCCATCCAGGCGGTCCTGTCCCTCTATGCCTCTGGTAGAACCACTGGCATTGTGATGGACACTGGCGATGGTGTCACCCACACGGTACCTATCTACGAGGGCTACGCCCTGCCACACGCCACCCTCAGGCTCGATATTGCCGGCCGCGACCTCACTGACTACATGATGAAGATTCTCACTGAGCGCGGCTACTCGTTCACCACAACCGCTGAGCGCGAGATTGCGGGTGATATCAAGGAGAAGCTCGCATATGTTGCCCTGGACTTTGATGCCGAGATGAAGACAGCAGCTGAATCCTCGTCCCTTGAGAGGAGCTACGAGCTCCCAGATGGACAAGTGATCACGATAGGAAACGAGAGGTTCAGGTGCCCAGAGGCCCTGTTCCAGCCGCCATTCCTCGGCATGGAAGCCGCGGGAATCCACGAGACATGCTACAACTCCATCATGAAGTGCGACGTCGATATCCGCAAGGACCTGTACGCCAACATTGTTCTATCTGGTGGCACATCAATGTTCCCAGGGATTGCTGACAGGATGCAGAAGGAAATGACCACCCTAGCACCAACAACAGTGAAGGTTATGGTCATCGCACCACCTGAGCGCAAGTACTCCGTGTGGATAGGAGGATCTATCCTCGCCTCGCTAAGCACATTCCAGCAAATGTGGATCAGCAAGGAAGAGTACGACGAGTACGGACCTGCCATTGTCCACCGCAAGTGCTTTTAAGTCACAGTTCAGACAATGACCAGAGGTTGAAGCTGGAACTTTCATTGAGCAGCGATTGAAACGAACAGAAAGGCTGGGAGTCTTGTAGAATGTGGAACACAGGTCCTATGCTTCCATCCTCTCGTTCCATGTGTGCCACTGGTTTGGCCACCATGCAATCAGATGGAGTTGGTGCAAAGGCACCTTTTTCCTGCCAACACACACCCTTTTCTGGCTCCTGAATTTCCTGTTTTCTCTGGTTATTGACGGACAAATTGACAATAAAAATCTCAGTTTGTGGTTAATTCTTCTGTCTCCCTTTACTGTTATTTTGGACTGTTACTTCCAGCTCTTAGGTATTTGGCAGTAACAACAGCAGCCGCATGTGCCAAGTTTCAACTTCAAGGAACCGCGCTCCCAGATGCTAACGGCGCGGGCTCAGTTGGCAGCTCTGGTCACGTCGTCGCACCGCCGTTGTGGAGCCAGCAGCCCCGCGGCCCCTGTGTGTTCCAACACGGCCCTGATGTCCTCGTGGTGGCGCGGCACCATCCTGCGCACAGCCTCCCGCGTCGTCCTGGTCCTGAGCCCCACCGGCTTCGACTCCAACGGCTCCTACACCTTCCGGACCCCCGCTCTCTCCCTCGGAGTGTCCCCGCTGCTCCACAGCCTCACCCACACAGTCTCGAAGCGGGACAGCAACGAATGCAGGTGGCTGTCCCCGAACACGGGCGTGCAGAGGGACCGCAGCAGTGTGCCGACGGCGTGCGAGCTGCACCTTGTGGGCTATGGCGGCGGTGATGGCAACCCCGCTCAGTTGGGACGTGAGGCCGTGCGTGTGCTGGCTAATTTTGGGGTGGTGTCAGATCGGCACCTGGCTGAGGCATTCAACGAAAAATGGGCAATAACGTGTGATAGCGCGTGGCCAAGCTTGGGGGCAACAATGACCATCAGGAGTATACTGCGGCATGACTTGTGCATGGACTCATCAAAGGTACTGTCGGAGGAGATCCTCCATCCCGTGACATTACTCGTTCCTGGGGTTGGCAAACTAAGGCGCCTCGATGCTAAAGTGGAAATTAGTTTCAATATGACAGTCCCAGATGAGGCCCTGATGGTGCTCGTCAACTATTCTAGCTGCACCTGCACGTACCATTTGTTTGATGTTCAGCACACGCACGAATCCAAGGGAATTGCATTTGTGAGTACCACGACCACAAACCTACAGTATAGGCCGGATTTCTCATTGATAATGAGGCGAACCAGTGGTGATGTTGTTTTCATAGCAAAGACGGATCGTCGCCTCTCATACCGTTATCAAAGCAACGTCTTTCGAGTTGAAGTGGCCACTGGGAATTTCAAGCGGATCAGGGAAAGGTGTACAGCCCTGACACAGCTCAGTTCCTCTGTGTTCTGTGTCTGGTCACTCAATGACCTGACATATGAATTATGGGACTGCAACAACACTGACAGGCCACTCGTTGTTGTACCCCAAAACGATGGTGGCTGCACACAGGTTGTTGGGGGGAGGAGATTTTTGTTTGGAGTCACAAGGAACGGGGAGATAGCGGTGATTGACCCGTCATCAGGCTTGATTGTACTCACTTTGGGCGATCTTCCAGCCAACCCCCCTTTTGAAATCCTCCTGCGTGATTCCTTTTTGTAAGACCATTTTCTACAACCAACCCCTGTTTTTATCTGAAACATTCCTATGGTTCTCGTGATTGGCCGTTGAGGCAATTGTTGAAAAGAAAATTCCAAACAGCACAAAAAACCTTTGAGTAAAGTATGTTCAATCATTGGCTTGCGTGAGTGGCTTTTTTTGTGAGAGTAGAGGCTCGTCGGCAGTGGCTCGTGTGACTCTGAAGAGCTTGTACCCCAACAGTATGCTCACAACTATAAGCACCAGGCAGACCAAACCCAAAAATGCAACTCCAACAAGCAGTTCTATCTCCTCTTCATTCACTTCCTCCGGTAATTCGCAATATTCAGAGTACAGGGGTCCAGCTTCACTTATTCCACGCCTTACAGCAAGGCAACGGAATCTATCAGTTCTAACCTGCATTAATTGTGAGGTGCCGGTGTGTTATACTCAATGACAATCGTACTTCCAACCAATTCCGGTCTACAACAGAGGATGCACTCCATAATCTTTCAGCAACCTGTATTCAACTGAGCTGAGGAAAATAATGAGAAGGAACACACTGCAGGGCTCCTTGTAAGCCCACGCTGATCCCATGAAAGGATATCAACGCTCTCCCCCCATGTTGCAGCTTCCCCGCCGAGTACATGTGCTTCATCAGCAGATGTGAGATTTTTACCGAGTACTGGGTCATTGCTATGGAATCAGGTCTTGCTTTAAACAATACAGCCACATACTTGTACATGTCAACATAAGTCCATACCCACAGCCAATGGGTGCTGCATTCAGGGCACCCATATGTAGTGCAAAGAGGAGCCTGCATATCTTGGTACCACCCTAGCACACGTTAACACACTAAAGGGTGAAACTGTAATGACACCATAAAGCTGAATTGCGTCATAACCAGCTTTGACGGCATCTCTCAAAGTGGTGTTGGTCCTCCAAGCGGCAACAATGGTGTTGGGGAGTACACTTCCATGATAGAAGGCTTCCTCCCACACAATGGGCATCTTGGAATTCCTGAACCCCACTAAGTACGACATAAAAAAACCAGGAGCAGACTTGGTGACAGAGTTTTGTGCATATAGTGTCATGTATTCCTCAAGTTCATCCCAGTCCGATATTCCATTTTGAGACATCCAATATAGAATACTGTCTCTCTCCACGCTGTTATCCCAGCAATCAGTGTGAACTATGGAAAGTTGGTTACTTTATTGCGTGCATTGATATTCTTTTTCTTCTTAATCATAGCTATGTAGCGGTGCTCTACCTTCATCTCCGCCCACATGAACGTAGTCACTACTGAATACAGACAAAGAATCTTTAATAAGACTATCAATAATGTTGAAAGTAAGATTATTTGCAGGATTCAGAGGAATGCTAGAGGATAATTATAAGCCTATCTGATAAGTGGGAATTGTAACCGGTTTTCGGGGTAAGTAGTTTGTGCATCAAGGAGATAATCCCAGCAGTCTGCAGTTATGCCGGGATAGCCCAAGCCCCATGAGGCTGTATGTCCCTTGTTTTTTGTTTGCATTTGCCTTATGATCGGTTTCATACCGGCATATCAAACTCTGGGATAACTATTACACCAAGAGATTTGGCATGAGATACCAAATCCTCCAAGTCATCATGAGAAAAATATGCGTCGTCATCAAACTTTCCTTTTTCCGAGAGTTCTTCATACTCCGGATTCTCATAAGGAAAGGATTGGGAATCGGTGAGATGAATGTGTAAAACATTCATCTTCATGGCAGCTATCCCCTCAATAATTTGTTTTATCTGTGTCTTACTTAGCAATGACATAGTGGGGACCTATACTTTTGAGATTGGTAAGAAGTGCCTCGAGGTATCGATCATCATTCCACGCCATCTGAATCTGGGCCAGTCTTCAATAACAAGGGGTGTGTGTTGAACTGTGAAAGCAGTCCCGTTCCACTCAAGGAGTTGCGCAACTGTCTCAAAAGCTAGAACCCGTGAGTCTGGAGTTTGTGTTGAAATCTCGTAGCCTCAACCTCTGAGAGTGCCCCATACATTCGCTGCTACGATATAAATTTTGTCTGACACGTGAATGGAGTATGTTTCATTGACCTCTATATCCAAATCAGGGAATGTATTGTGACTCTCCATTTGCACTAAAATCTCAGAAATCTTATAGGGACGTAAGAGGGCAAATGAGAAGGGATAAAAAAAACAAAAAAAGAAGACGAAGAGGGCACCGTATCCTGTGCAGGTATGGTGTTGTTCAATTGAACCGAAATCTGCTGGTGCAGTGATAATATCCAAGGTGAAACCTTCATCTGTTGTTCTATTGGTACTGTAACGCACCTCGAGAACGCACTCTCAATAATCTGCACGAAATTGAGTGAGTCTGCTCGTACTTTTTTTTTTTTTGTGTGTGTGTGTACTAGTACAGGGGGCGGGGGATAAACATTAAACACCCCAATGGGAATGAAAGAATGAAAGAGAATGAATGAGAATGGCCAGACCTGGTTTGCGTCGTGGTCCAAGTCGCCGTCGAGGGTTGTGATGGACAGAGACGGCGTCTGAGCCACGGCCACGGCGCCCATGCCGCACGTGGCGTGCTGCGGCTGCGGAAACACGAGCAGGCTGTCGCTCCCGACCACGCCGCCCGCCGCAACGCCAGCCCAGCTCATCGCGACGGTGCATGTGACCCACACTGCAACTGCCGAAACGGCGATGGCCCACTTGCCCTGCTTCATTGGGGCTGCCTTTGGTTTTTTTTGTTTTTTTTTCTCTTGTTACAACCCTTCGAAGAAGGAAGGCGATCTTGCCCACTGGGTGGGAGTCTCACCACTGAAGTGTATACTCAACACCAGATGGGGATGTGTTGTGCGAGAGCATTCTGGTTCTCAATCTATAGGGCTGGGTGATGAGGACCACTCCAGTTCACTAATTTAGAGGGAGTGCACTGAAGCTGTTTCCTGGAAACGATCGAGTTTCAGGAAAACTCTGAGATGCCACAGAACAACAAAAAAAACCAACCTTGCGCTTGTTTTCTTAGTTCTGTGCTGTTGGTGGTGTGCCTACAAAAACGCACAAATGACCGAGAGAGATGGCACGCAAGATCTGCGGCAGTCTGGTGGTCCCACGTACGTTCTCGACAAAGTCGCACCGCAGTCTTCGTCATCGCCTTCGGCGTCGCGTGTGAAGGAAGATCTGATTGGCGGAGAGGGTGACTCCTCGTCACCTCCCGTTTCGGAAAGCAATAACCCGCTGTTACGATGCATGTTTCCTGTTGTTACTGACGAGGAAGACCGACAAATGGCAACTGGTTGCAGGAGCAACAAATTTTATGTCTTGACAGTTCTCAGTGTGGCAAACGCCATTTCGTTTTGTGTGAGAATGTTACCTTCCTCAATGAAGGACATGATGAAAGATGATTTAAGTCTAACAGACACTGAGACAGGTTTTTTCCTTCTCTCATCACTAAAAGTTTCATTGGCTCATCTTTGAATAGGACTGGTCTACACAGCGTTTTTGATTGCCTTTGTGATTTTTTCACCAGTTTTTGGCACTTTTGTTGATAAGGGAATGTCGAGAAAGGTTTTGTGATTCATAACGTTATTTGTTTTAAATGCCGCACAGTGGATGATTGTTATTGGTATTTTTATATTTTCTGTGGGATCTTGCGTTACTGCTTTCTCTGAGAGTTTCTGGTTTCTCCTTTTACCGAGGGTATTTGTTGGCATTGGGTCAGGTTTTCGCTCACTTCCCTTTTGGTCCATATCTTACACAAAATAGCTGCTTTTTCCGCTGTCGCACCTTCACTTTTGTGCGATTTCTTCCCCCCTGATAGAGTATCTAAAGCTATGTCATTATTTTTCGCAATGATTCCTGTGGGCACTGCTTTTGCATTTATTATTGGTGGCTTTCTGGGGGATACGATTGGTTGAAGGGTCACCTTTGCAGGCAGTGCGGTATTCGTTGCTGTGATATTTGCTATTCTTCCTTTGAAGGAACCAAAGAAAGGAAGATACGATGTTACCAAGAACTCTCCTTCTCCAGGAATACTACAAGGCTTGAAGGTATAGGAAGCGAATGTTTACATCTCCTTAACGTAATAAAGGTACTCTTCACTAATCCAGCATATCTCTTTGTTGTAATTGGTCAGACACCTCTTGCTGGAGGCCTCACAGCCATGGCTGACTGGTTACCTGCATATTTTTCTCGGTACCTTTTTTTTTGTTGTTATTTTGACATAAATTTTCATATTTTCACATTTATAACTTAATCCAGCCTTTTAATATAGAACATATGATATGTCAGCAACACTTGCAGGTTTACTTGTGGGTGGAATTGTTGTAGTTGGAGCGGTAGCCGGAACATTTTTGGGAGCTGTACTTGGTGATTTATCCAAAAGATTTACAAAGCAGCCTTATTTCTTTGTCTCATACATGGGACTCATATTGGCCACACCTCTCACTATCGCTATCCTCTTGATGAATATTAAGTACCTCGCATGTAGTTTAATTTTCGTATCTGTATCTGCCGTGTATATATACGTAGGTAGTATCTCTTCTCCCTTGTATATCTCTGAGGGTCTTTAAGGTCCAATCAATGCTGTTCTCAACAACAGTGTCGATGCCAACTCACGGAGTAGAGCCATGAGGTACAATTCTCATATGCTCTATAAATATTTGACCAATTTCCAGCCTTAACCTACTAATTGTAAACTCCTGTGGGTCTTCATATAGCTCTGCTGTTGTGGTATCAACCACTTGCAGTGTTTACAACACTTTAATTCACCTGCAACAGGGAGCAATCTCCGATTCTACCGGGAAACTCGACATGGCCCTTTTAGTTGTACCGATTATGTTCTTCCTGGCCTGTGTGATATGGATTGTAGCATGGCTTGTGGTGAAACAATCCACAGCTGGGGAGGTAGCACCCACAGTCCTAGGAGACCCACCATTGCCCTCCGAGGGATCAGTTTCCCCCAATGTGGAATTGGATTCGAACACCCTGTAAATTGAACATCACCAATTTGGTCGCTACCAATTTTCGTAGATTCTGAAGATCAACGGCAGTGGAGCAAAGGTGCACACACCAAAAGGGAAACAAAATCCCACAATTCCGCTCTCTGTTGTGGGGGTGTCGTGCGAGGGTGCCGAAAAGAAAACAAATCTCCAAGAAAAAAATGGCCATTTCTTTCTTCAGTCTTTTGGACCTTCGTGGTCCCAGTCTTTGGCACCTTTTTGGTGTCTGTGTCGGCGCTGTAGAACCATGCACACTGGCACTTTTTTTAAAAAAAAAAAAAAAAGGGGGACATCGATGTGATGCGGTGTTAATGTCTATGTAATGTTTGAAGCAACAAAAAAGAAAAACTCACGGAGAGGGTGCGGACAGCTACGTAACTTGCGGTGGGAAGGAACGGTGTCGTGTCGCTCGCGTGTTGTGCGGGCGAAGATCCCAATCAATACAACTGACTCAGATCCATTCTGGGGGGTATTGTAGCTGGGCTGCTTCACGGTGTATATACCCAACGGTATTTTTATTTTTCTTTACTCCACTTCATGGTGTTTTTTTTTTTTCCCCTAGGAATTGTTGGCGGTGTGAAACGCATTCGTTTGGCACTCGGCGTTTGTATTTGTGTTGCGAATTTAAGGAACTAGTTTGACTGTTGCCAGGCTGTTGCGTTCATCTCTGTCCCGACTGCCGGCTGATCTATGCTTTGTATCTGGGAGCATGATTCTTCTAGGATTGGAATTTCCCATTACGGGAGCAACAGGGTGTGTAATTCCCAAGCTCCTCCCTCCCTCTCAGCCAAACTGAGTTTGAGGTATCTATTGCTTCCTTCCTTCCTTGTGATTTTCTGTTGTTTCTTATGACATGACAAGATTAGGATGTTTTTAATTAAACACCACTAGTGTGCCCTCTCCTAAGAGCTGAATTCGAGGTAACTAGTAATCCTCATTTCTGTTGTTCTAATGACAAGATTAGGATTTGCACCGTGTCAATAAAGCCTACCTATTCTCATTGGACCGTGACGTGATAAGTTCTCACTACTCCTCCCCTTTGTAATTTTTTTGTAAAAATAAAACACAACACTGTTCTTCCGGCTTTAGTTCATTGAAAAATAATTCGGTTTTTTCAGTTAAAAGGAAACAAAAAAGTGGCCAATTATTTATTTATTTTATTATGCAACTACTCAAAATATTCTAGAGAAACGACATTCATTCATGGTGTGGTGGTGACTGGTGGTGAGTGGATTCATGGAATTCTGCTGGCCTCTCAATTGGGGTTGAGAGGGCAGTAGCAGTCGAAAATACTACTGGACCAATTCCACTTAGCAGGGTTCATATCTATAATTTTGTTAGAAGCAAGAACTCTAGGGAAAACCAGTGACAAGCATGGCTCCAACGCGTAGCAGACCTAGAAAAAACGGACCCGCCAAAGAAAAGAAAATAGGTTCACAAGGAGCGGAAAGCACACCTCAAAGAGCAAGTGTAACCGGATCAGAACGAGTAAGTCCCCACTGTGTTACAATTTGTATTTCGTAGTAAATTAATTAGTTAATAAATTAATTTACTGTCCAAACCCAAGGTTAACGAGGGGAAAAATAGCTTACGACGGACACGCACGAATGAATCGCAAATTGCCAGCAAACAGTGCAGCAACCGCGGAGATCACAACAGTCACATGGCAAAACGGCTGCGGACCCGGCCGCACGCCATGCACCACCGCACGCACCAGAGCCCCACCGACGAACAACAGCCGCGCATCGCCTTCGTGTTTTATTTTATTTTGTTGTATCGGATCTTGGGGAAAGGGTCTGAATGAGCCTGATACCAGAGATGTAGGTGCAGACACATCAACCAGGACATCAACCAAACCCGCGTCCCTGTACGCTGTTCAAGATCCCTCTTTTCGCTTTTTATTGTTCACCCGTGTAGCTCGTTCGTTCTTTCTTTTTGTGACAACGAAAAATCAAAAAAAAATACTTCGGATGAGCCATTCGCCTGCGGATCCAGCTGAGATCTTGCCCGTGTGTGCTGAAACGCGACCTTTTGGACACACATTTGCTGATGCAAATACTACCGACACACTCTCGTAGCAGAGATTTTTATAACAACCGATCTAACGACACGACGCACACCGCGTGGTTTCAGGGACGACTGTGGCTGGGAAGTGCACTAGTTGCGTGCAATCGCGATTGTCTCGTATCGCATGGCACTTTTTACGTGCTCAACGCGACGTCTGAAGTCCCCAATTTCTTCGACGGCGATACACGCTTCACATACTGCAGGCTTGGTCTCGATGACTCGTACGACGAGGACCTCTTGTGCCACGCTGACACAATATGCAATTTTATCAGTGCGTTTGGCCTTACCCCCACTTTTGTGATGAAATCCTCGCACAACTTTAACTACCTTTCTTTCAGACACTGCCAAGGCAAATAATGGCGCTGTTCTCGTTCATTGTCAAGCAGGCAAGCGGCCTCGAATTTTTAACAATTGATAAAATTCAACTAATTGCTTTAATTAGGGATATCCAGATCCGCGTCTGGTTCATTGCTCAAACATTCCCTACGAAGCATAACTCAGTTACAGCTGTTCTCATTTACCTCATGAAACAGGAGAGAATGACACTCAAAGCTGCCCATGCTAAGGTTCAGGCAGCAAGGTGTAACATTGGTCCAAACATAGGTCACCTGCTTTCCTCTGCTTTTCTCTGATATTGTGCAGGTTACTATGGACAGTTGATCCGCATGGAAAAGGAATTGTTTGGGTCCAACACAGTTTCTGAGGGGGGTTACATGTTGGACCAGCTCGTAGCAATGGGATTTAACCCTGAACAAGCAAGAAGAGCCCTTGAAAACAGCCACAATAGATTGAATGAGGCAATAACTTTCCTAATCACCAATGTCTGAGCCTCATTGAATCTCGCCATAGGTTTTAAATAAAAATTTCCAACAAGATATGCATAGGCAATTACCCAAGAATATTTATATGTGCAAAATGGATTATTTTTTCTTTACATCTTTACAAATCGATTATTCATTCCTGTGCTTCTTTTCCTTCTCCCTGAGTTTGTTCCACTTCTTCTGTTTTGTAGTGTACAAGGCAAATCCATCTTCCAATACATGCAGAGCTTCATAACAAGTTGGCCTTGAATAAGGTACTGCACTCCAACACGTTTGCAGGAATGAGGACAAGACCTGAGGGCATGAACTTGGTATAGTTGGCCTTATGCGTTTCTGTGCCACTTGTACAAGTATTTGAAATTCGGCCTGAATCATTGTGTATTCACTGTAAGGCCGCACATGCTCACCCTAAAAGTTTTTTTAAAAAGTTGACTATCATGTGTTTTAGTACCTTTAGACATCTGACAACCATCTACATAAAAACGAATCAGAATTATAAGGAAAATAGTCCTTTTGTGGGAAAAACGTTTACCTCCCACAGAATAATCGAGAAACTGTATATATCAGACTTGTCTGTGTGAATTCCACCAGTGAAGACCTCCTAAGGTCCATTGGTTTTGTTGTGGTGTTTGAAGAGACATACAGGACAGCTATAGGCATATGTACCTCTGACTTTATACAGTGTTTCAGAGTCATCATTTATTCGCGTAGTGCCGAAATCGCTTGTTGTGTAATTTTTAAGAACATATGTGGGGGTATATGAATTTTACCATAACTTGGCGGAACCGTTATCAGCAATTAGAATGTTGGATGATTTTAAATCCCTGTGGAGAAGCTGGGGTACCCATGAATGAAGGCACGATAGTCCTCTCAGTGTGTCACAGGCGTACATGAAAACATTTTCCCATGTGAAGGCGGTGTCACTCTTCATGACTCTGGAGGACGGTGTTAATAAGACCGTTGTTGGAACTTATGGGAAAGATTGGCAGGTACGTTTCTAGGCTGCCTCTTGAGCAATACTCCAAAACGAGGCAAATGCGAGGTTCTAACACAGCCCCGTAAAAATATACAATATTCGGAGATCGCAGTTCACTGAAACGGTTAGTTATTCACAAAGAGAACTCGGTGTCGTTTCAATACCTCAAGAGGGAGAACTCCTTTTTGAAGTCCTGTATTGCACGGCTGTCAGGTTTTTCTTTCAGTACTTTGACAGCCACATACTGATTACGCCAGACTCCTTTGTACCTGTTGAGAGGAAGGTAAGTATATTAGAAGGATTTTTGAGAACGCACAGTTTGGCAAAACTTCCAGCCCCGAAAGGCTGCTTCTCTATGTGTTGCTTGATTTCACTCCATTGGATAGCCCACTGTTGTGCGTCCTCTTTTGTATTGTAATTGTGAGAATTGGGGTAAATAAGTTCATATGACAACTCATTGGTGATGACTTTCTGGAAGGAGAAGGGGAGTGGGACTCCCTTCTTTCAGATCTTGAAGAAGCGTTTCGTTCAGATCTCGAAGAAGAGTGTGGAACTGGGTGCGTTCTTTCCGGGGCAGATGTCTACACACAAGTTAAATTAATGGTTAGTAGCAGGTGAATAACTTTCAGAGAAGGGGGAGACTCTCGAAGGGATGTGCCTGTGACTGGTGCCGATGCTGTCAATGAACCCTGCTCGATACTGGGGGAGGGGGTACTCTCTCCTGAAGATTGAAGAGATTTGCTTGGAGGTAAGCAATCTACGGGACCAGTATTTTCGTGAAAAGGTGGGCTATGGCCACAATTCTGGCAGAGTCCACCTACAGGAAGGTGTCTGGGCCATAAAAATTGCACAAAAACAAGTACCATAATTGGTCCCATAGTATTGATCACATTCACAATTTTCTGTTGTACACGCACCTCGTTTGATGGAACCCACACCAGTTGTATCTTGATTTGTTGGGAAATGAGTTAGTAATGGGCGTTATACCTGGTGAGATTATGAGAATTTTCTGTGTTTTTGCAAGATGGATTCTAGTACGAGGAGACACATCCTAAATTGAAAAAAAGAATTAACAACCATTTTGGAGTGAACAAGCAACTACAGCAAAATCGGAATTGCCTGACTCTGGCAGTGCCACTCTATCATTTTATTAGGTTTTCTTTCTCCCAGTTTGGGTACCTTTCTTCAGTAAAAGAATTGTGTTGTTCACCACTTGTAACTAAACTGTACAACGTTGAGAGTTATTTCCCTTGTCGGCTCTATACCTTTGTGATGCATCTTCGACTGAAGAAGGTCCATTTCCATACTCTGCCTAGGTGAGAGGATTATATTTTGAGTACAATCTTGAGAGCCATTAGTACCTGAGGAGTAAAAACGGGATATGCCTGGAAAAAACTATTTAGACTTTCAGTATCCATGATTTCGAGAGCCAAAACAAAGCTTTTCTGAGTACAATTGAAAAAGAAAAAATGGAGGAGAGAAAGTACCACAGCAACATTCACATTTTCTTGGTTTTCTAGAACTTTCTGCCTCAGTGGCAAGGACAGCTGGTTTTCATAACGGTAGTATACCTCTTCAAGTGCATGTGGACAGTAACGACTGTACTCGTTGCTTGCCGTATGGGAATTGGGGGTGAAGGGAGCTTCAATTGTGGTGTTTGTCGAACTTGCAGGGGGAATTGAAGTGGGGTTGCAGGAGGGATTGCATGTGTGAGAAGCTAATGCTGAAGCACATTCATGTGCAAAAGATGCATCACATACAGCGTCAAGATGTGGTTCACGCTTTTCAATGTGATATCGTAGACATGGCCAGGCATATTTATCACAAAGAAGGATCAACAGAGTATCATATTGAATAGTAGGTGCTGAAGTCACGGCAGTTTGTAAAATCAACGGAGGGGGTGATTCACAAGGGCTGTCTGGGATATCTGAAGATGAGCGTTGCCTTGTTCGGTCCTTTCTTCCAAAAAGTTTCTGGAAAAATCCTGTAGTGGCACAAAGTTAGACCACCCCATTACCCAAAGGTACAAGTCACACCTGGGGATGGTGTTACAGCAGAACAAGAGGATGAATATTTCCTTGTTTTAGGTGGCGATGAAGGTGCTGCAATCGCCTGCTGTGATGTCGGCGGTGTAACAAGCACTGTAGCTGGCAGCACTTGAGCCTGGGGAATAGGAGGAGGGATTGGTGGGTTCTGAGTCGCGGGAGGGAGGAACATGTACGAAATCAACGGAGATGCCGCCGGGGATAGCTGTGGTGACACCAGCGGGGATTGAGAAGGCGAAGCACTGCACGAGGAAGAGCCTCCCTCGCCCTTCAGCTGCCACTGATGATTCTGACTGTGATTCGGAGCCTGGAACATGTTAGAACTGCCCCCACGCGCGGGAGAGCAAGAGGAGGATTGGTTCTGCAGAAACGGAGGAGGCGGTGGGATTGCACTATGGTGCGAGTGCGACGATGGCGGCGGCATGGAGCTAGATGACGCCCCCGTCCTATGGTGAGGCTGCTGTTGTTGGTGGTGCTGTAGCCTGAGTGGCATGTGTTGGTTATATTGATTCGTACTTGTAGTAGTAGTAGTATTAGTAGTAGTAGTACTAGTGGGGTTTGTATTTGCATTTGTATTTGCATGGTTCTGGTTGTGCAGTTTGTGCCCAGACTGTGAACGTGGGACACCCCCACCATTGCCATTACCATTACCACTACCACTACCACTACCACTTCCATTGGTGTTGTTGTAGTTGGAGGAGCGGGACGGCGAGGGCGAAGGGTGCAGCACAGAAGGGCAGTCCGTGACGTAGTGGGGGTAAGGGGGGGGCGGGATCCCCTGGTGCAGGGCGCCCGAGTGCGAGGGCGGCGAGGGAGGCGGCAGGGGCGCCGGGGACATGGGGGGCGACAGGGAGCCCGGGGCGCCCAGCACCGAGTCGTCGCTGCTGCTGGTGCGGATGCGGTACAGGCGCGGGGGCGCCGCGGGGGGCCCGGCCGACGGCGGGAGCGGGAGCAGCGGGCCCGAGGCGTAGGTGGCCACGGTGCCCAGCGCCACCCCGCCGTAGTAGCTGCCGCTGCCGCTGCCGCCGCCGGGCTGAAGAGGCGGCGCAGGAGGCGGCGGAATGGGGGGCAGCCCCGAGAACATCTGCGGGGCCGACGTGGACAGCGGCGCCTTGCGTATGGGGAACGGCGGCGGCGTGGTGCTGTTGGGCCACGGCGTGTCCGTGTTCCGCGGGGAAACCAGGGCGGCGGTTGGCGGGGCAGGGGGAGGAGGCGGGGGGATGTGGTAGTGTGTCAGCGGGGATATTGCCTGCTGCAGCGGCGGGGGGGGCGGCGGCCCGTCCGGCCAGCTGCTTCCTTTGTTCCCGTGCATCAAGCGGTGTTCGTGCTGGGGTGAGCGCGCGCGTTTGATCACGAAACAAACCAAAAAAAAAGAGGGGAAAAAAAACGGGCTGGGGAAGACGTTTGATTGATCAATGGCTTCACTTCCATGTTTGAACCGAGCGAACATTTCGTAGATGAAAGTTTCAGGGAGGCTTGGTCACTTGCGTTACCAGAATTACCTCACGTAGGTGTTCCTACCTCCGTGGTGGTGAACAAATGAAAGGTATGAGCGTGCAGAGTCGAGCACTTGCTGGTTTGTAAGTATTGCTGCCCCGGGTTCACTGTAGAGAGAGGGAAATATAAGGTGACGGTGTGATGCTGAATGTGTGTCGTTTTGCGTTGTGGTTTGTTTGCTTACCTTTCGGGTGTGTATTGGGGGTAGTGCAGTGTCATGGTCGCGAACACAGCAGCCGCTCTGTCATAGAACTGGAAAGAATGCAGGCGGGCGGGAGTAAGTAGTGGTTATAATAAGGGGGCAAAAGGTATACCAGTTTGGCGGTGTCGGTGCACAGGAACTCGGGTATTTGGTGCTCAGTTACAAGTTGAGTGGCACCACCTGGGCGAACTCCACGGAAGAAGAAGTCGGTTGTGGAATTCCACGTTGAAGAGAAGGCGTTATAAGCCTGATCCATTTGCGTCCACATTTCATCTTGAGCTTTGAGGCTTGAAGTCCGACTGATGGGAAAATGAATGAGAAATGTAGAAAAAATTGGAAGCTGACTGTTCTCGCTCAGACATCAGTGTGCCTGTTCCTTGTATCCTCGGGTCTTGCAACATAAAAATAACCGCCTTTATGCCGGCCATGACAAGCTTGCCTGCGCATTGATGGCACGGTTCGAGACTTGTATAAACTGTTACTTCGCGAAGAAATGATTGTTTCCATGATGCAGATGCACTGTCTAGAGTAACACTCATGTTGTGTGGATGCCTGGCAAATTTGTTAACCAAAAAGAAAAATACGGTATATAAGATCACCTGAAAAGGGTATCTACCAAGCGTTCTTCAGCATGTTCAGTGGTGCTCTCAAAAATTTTATTGTGGTTGAATGCGTGCAATATTATACTCCCATCTGCAAAGAGAATGCACTTAATTTTGCCTCAAACACGATTGTCCTGAGAAACCTTTACGGACAGCAAAACATGCTATGTTATGCCCAACATAGGTTGGTCTGTCAATTTGATAAACCCACTGCCCTCTAATCGCACAGGGTGTATTGCTAGCTTCCATCTCCCTTTGCACTAAAAAAATGTAGTGAGGAACGTGTTGTCTCTAAGTTTGTATGATTTTATTCCCCCCAGTAAGGGAAATACTTATTCTTTAACTCACTTGCACGGTGAGGATATGTCCCAAGTAAGCCATACATATTTCCATTAAATTGATCAGCAAGTATTGAGGCCAGACATAAGCAATATATCTTATTAAGATAAGGAGGGAACGTGAACGAAATGAGGAAATGCGTACTTGCTGCCTTTCCGCTTCAAAGGGTGTGAGTCTCGGCTGAGCTTCAATGATTAGTGAAGGATCACAAAGGTAGGCTTTTCCTGTCATGGAAGTCCACATTTGGAAAACGCTAACAGTACAATAAGAACGTGATAAAAAAAACAGAATTAAGATCAGTGAACCTTTGGGTATCTTGCTTCGCCTGAGTCACTTGAAGATGTAGTGCAATCATTCTACATATTGGAAGAATCAAGTCCACATTAGCCGCACCTGCAACATAATTCGCGGTGAGTAGAGAACTTAATCAAAAGAGCCAAAGGGGAAGCAACTTGGAGTAGCGAAATGGGTTACAAAAGCATCTTCACGTGCCGTTTCAGATTCAAAGCAAGACTGTAAGGTTCTACAAATTTTAAGGGTGGCGACAATAGCCTCACTTGGAGCAGATTGAAATTCGTTCATGAACCTCGTAAGTGCTTCGTTTTTCATTTGCTCTAAGAATTTACAAAAATATGAAGTTAGACAATAGAAAGAATGTGTGGTTGTGGGGTATTGTAGAACGTTGAAAAGCACCAGTTGCAGTGAAAGGCTCCCTTTTACTGTGATACAGCTTCTCCAATGTATTTTCAACCACGATGGCCTCCCGTTTCAATAGACCAACTACAACTTCGCAGATACTAGGATTTGACGCCATCACCGAAGAAGACATTACTTGAGAAGAAGCACCCATCAATTCAGGTGTTGTTGTTGCAGTTGTTGTTGCAGTTGCAGTTGCTGCTGAAGAGGTGCTAGTAAACAGAACGCTTGAAGTTGTAGGCATAGAGGTCAGCAATGGCATCACAACAGCCCCAGTCGGCGATGTTACATGCGTAGTTACCAACATTGTGGGAGCCGCCGCGGCCGCCGCCGCCGCTGCGGCAGCGCGCTTGGATGCGCCGCGACCTTTGGTGGTCTCACGGGGCGGTGGGGCTGTGATTGAAACCCCGGTCGTTCTCGAGATTGCGGTCAATGCTGAACGAATGACAGCTTGGTATAACTTACAGAACTTGAGTTGTTGCTTCGAGAACTCCTTGATGGAGCGAACGGTATGTTTCGGCGACAGAATAGAGGAAAGCCCGAGCACACTGGACGAAGAACAGCATGCTGAAGAAGAGATGCTGCTCGAGACAACTACGGAAGTAGAACAAGCAATTGGTGCCGGAGTCGTCGTCGGGGGAGGAGGCGTGGAGCAGGGCGTGGTAATGGTGCTATTAATAGCACTGGCAGTGGCTGTGGTGCCAGGTTGGTTCTGAATGGGATTTGGTGTTGTGGGAGTGGGCTGGGGTGTATCAACAGGGAGAAGGCCAAATGCGGTCTTGTTCACTTTGGTGCCGAAGGGTGTCACAAATGACAAGAGCGACTCGTCCCCAACTCCACCTCGTTTGCTCCCTCTTCTAGTTGCCATCACGGAACGAAACCGCCTGGGTTGTGTTTTTTTTTCTTCTTAGTCGGCAACTTTGATGATTCTTTTCGCTCCCTTCTCCACACGTAAAAATTATTGTTTTCGCGTATGAACGAGGGAGCTCTTCCTTCGGAAGGCCTTAACGTCAAACAAACTATTTTTACCTTTTCCTTGCTGGTACTCCTGTGAGTTACAGGGGTGTGAAGGAAAATCTTGAGAGCTTTGCATAGGTGGTCTTTTGAGCTGGAGTCAAGCCTGACATCATCCAGAAGTTAATGTGCACCACCAGCTCATCAGAGGATTGTGGGATTGGGGGCACGGAAGAAGACCAGCTGTGCACAGTGGTCCCTGTGGAATCATCAGTTGCCACCCAACTTATCTTGTTTGAAGTCCATGTGAATTCATGTGTAGAGTTTGCTACACCCCGTGTCATTTTCCACATTTCTATCTGGCCTGAGTGTGTTTGTTTTGGTCATTATGGTTTGTCTATTACAATGTTTGGGTTGTGGGAGATAACCTGTCCCTCCTGGTTGGTTCACATAGTCCGCATTGTTTGCTGATGGTGACACAGCGCCCCACCTGGCAAATTCAATATCAATCTCCAAGGTGTCGTTCTTGTATAGAAAGAGTCCCAAAACAATATTACGGTCAACATCTGAATCATAAGACAAATTCAAGGTGTTAATGCCCGCTCCTACTCCCGCAGTGTAACTATTACTTGAATTACTAATTACTTAAACATATGTGAGTCGCAAAGAACCGACCAGTGAACTCTTCCACAGCGCCATTGACACCAAACGAGTAAGTTCCGTATCCCAAAGCATTTGACAGGTACACCTCAGAACAGCAGTAAGGCCTGGAAGTCGGGTCGCTTGGGTCCGGGGCCACCGACATCACCAGGTCGCCCTCTGTTCCCGACTCGACGTACGCATTGGCCGCACAGAAGTAGTTTGGCCCGGGCCCTGACTTCACTCCGTGGGTGTCTCTTTGCGTCCATGCGTATCCACTCCACGCCAGGCTAGAAGCCCACACGCACGACAAGTACGCCAACACGACGACGACTACGACTGTTGAACGGACGCTCATCGGTTTTTTTTTATCTCTTGATTATGGGGAAAGGAAAGGAAGACAAGTTGTTGGAGGAGGGGAAAATGTTTTTTTATTTGTATTTCATTGGGCTTGGGGGGATTTGTTTTTGTGGTTGTGCACTCCAACCTGAGGAAGAGAGACGTAAGCAGTCAGTTCAGTGTAGCCAAAGAGCAGAGTGAGTGTGTCACAGACAAAACAGCAGTCACAGGGCGCGAGTTATAATATTTAACTAGTACGCATTGTAATTAGTTTGGGTTTGTGTGTTTTTTGTTTCAGGCTCGGAGTATGTCTCGGTAGAAGCTTGTGTAGCCACGGCACGTAACAGAAGATAAACACAGAAAAAGAAGGCAAGGGAGCATGTAAAAAAAAGCAGAGGGCCCAAAGTGTGTGTGAGGAGCACCAAAAAAGAGAGAAGCCAAGCCGGGCTTAAAGGAGAGAAGGAGGGAGGATACTTGTTTTATTAAGTTTGGTGTACAATACAAACAGTAAAACAAGGCACGGGTAACATAAGGGAAAGGAGAACACATACCAACACTAAAAGTTTCATTGTCCTCCAACTTCATTTCCATCAGAAGCGGGTGGTGCCGTTACATTGTCCGCAGAAGTAGCTGAAGTCTCCTCAGTCTTCGGAGCATCATCAACCTTGACATCTCCATGATCCCTATCGCGGTCACGATCACGGTCACGGTCGCGATCCCTGTCCCTATCTCTTTCCCTTTCTCTATGGGAACTATGCGAGTCACGATGGGTGCTGTGGGAACTATGATGCCTGTCGCGATCCCTTGAGTGAGATTTTGAGCGCTCACGAGAGCGGTCGCGGGAACGATCACGGGAGTGATGATGATGGTGGTGATCACGTCTTGGAGAGCGGGAGTGAGATCTAGAGCGAGATGAGCGCCTTGGAGATGGAGACCTGCGTCCTCGGCTGTTGGGTTTAACGGAGTCAGAATCATTACGGAAATAACTATTATTACTACACAATATTAGTGAACTATACAAACGACCTTTCAGGACAATCACGAGCCCAATGTCCCCAGGCGGAACAGTTGAAGCACTTTCCTTCCCCAGGTACACGAGAGCGTCCACCAGTGGAGAACTCCACAATTAAACGAGAACCATCAAGATCCTAGGAAATAGGTAAAAAACAGTGGAAATACTTCAATAATGAATATTGAGACCTTGCCGTCCATTCCGGAAATTGCGTCCTCAGCGTCACGAGGGTCGTCGTACTCCTTCGCGACGTAAAAAAATACAATAATTTGAGCAAAACTACATACCACAAAAGCGTATCCGAACTTAAGGTCACATCTCACGATTTTACCATAGTGCGAGAACTTGGACTCCAGATCCGATTGTCGCGTTCGTTGGTTTAGGTTACCAACGTATACTCGCGTGTTCGGCATCACCGCTCGGCTCTTGGTTTTTGAAAAAAAAAAGGATCCAACTTAAAGCAAAAAAGCGGGTGATGCAAAACAAAAAACGCAGTTGTTTACAAAATCGACGGTTCTATTCTAATACAACTGCGACTTTCTTTTCTAAGCAAAAAAAAAAAAGGGAAACGATTCCGTTTAAACACACTGTATGTAAGTGGCTGTTGTCACTGACGGACTAGTTTTATGGTTGCGCCGGGGCCGGCACGTTCTATTATGAGACTAGCCATCTGGATTTGTAATTAAGGCAATAGAAGATGTGAATTTGGTGTACCTCTGAGGCCTGTGGCGTCTCTATGTATTCTGGATAGTGACGATTTCCTACAAATCTGAGGTGGTTGTTGGCACTGGGGGCTATTGGTGGGGTTTTTTTTTTTTACTTGATTACTACGTGTCTCTCGTCGGAGATAGTAATTTGCTCGACTTCGCGATAGTTGAAGGTTTCTCGTACTTCAAAAGATTCCGGGTCCAGTCGGAAGAAGTTATCTAACCTGTTGTGACTAAATCCAAAGCAACGCCATCAAAAATACACACGACAAACGGAATATTCTTTTTTGGTCTAGAAGGAGGGGAAAAAATCAGTAAAAGATACCAAATACTCAGGGTTGCTTACGTCTCCAATACCAGTTGGTCCTGAGGACAACAAAATCTACATCCAAAGGCGTTTTTTTCTCTTGCCTTTGTTTAAGAGCATCCTATTTTGATGAGGGTTTGTCATTGATTGCACACTTCACACCTCTCTTGTGGGATCCTCTTTTACTCCTCCAAATGCATGAGCTAATCCCCGTAGTAACCACTCAGCCCCATCAATCCATCTGTCAGTAAGGGTTGTGGGAAATTCAGGAGGGTGGACCATTGGCGATGTGGAGAGAATTGAGGCTGGGGTGGGAGAAGTAGAGACAGAAGTACTGGTCGAGGTTGCGGACCCAGGGATGGGTATTGGGGCCGATGTTGCAGTGGTCGTAGCTGCTGCAGTGGAAGTTGTAGTGGCAGAAGCGCTTGGGGCTTCTACAGATGAAGTAGTAACTACTGTGGATGTCTTAACTGGAGTAGCTGTAGAATAAATGGTGTGGTGTTATCAACTAAGTTTTTCCTTTTTACAATTTTATAGGTCACTATTCTTACTTGGTTTCTCAACTGCAGGGGGTTTGGCAAGCATCTGTTTCAGCTTCCCAGAGGAAAAAAGTGTATTCAACTCAGAAACAGTGCCGACCTTTTGACCGAAAATCTTTGACAAACGTGAGTAAAAAAGAAGAGGGACCTGTAACTGCGTACATAAATTTGTGGGAAAACCACACTTCCGCCGTTCTGATTAAGAAGAAACAAGAACAATGGTTGGTCAAGTGCACAGTCGTATATCTTAACGTCCTTTTTGGTCACTCCACAATCCGATAATATTCCGATGACTGAGAGTAAAAAGTCAGGGAGTGCAAAACACGCAGTTGTATTTACTTTCTTCATTTAATTTAAATTGTAAGGTTTTTCTTCTTGCTTGTCCACTAGTTGGTTTTTACTTTCGTTAGTGTCTTCGTACTGCCGCTGCGCGCCGTAGTCACGATTTACGTAAACCGCGATTCTGGGAGTTCTGGCAGTTGTTGCAGTTCCGTTGGTTGCCGTAGATTTGCTCATGCTTCCTCTTCTAGGGGGAGATCCGAATGCCGGTGTCTCCTGGTGCATCACACACCAATGATACTTTGGTTTTTTCTTTTTTTTTTTTTTTTTCTTTCCTTCCCTCTTCCACGTTTCGTAGTCAATCAGCGAAATGTCAAAGCACAAAGTGATCGGTTTCGTCCTGCCCGAGTGTTACCACTGAGGTACAGAACCTGAAATTTCCCCTGCCAAAGTACACTGTTGTTGGCACATTTTTCCGTAGACAACAGGTACAGGGGTCGTCCAGTTAACAAAAGATCCACAAGGAAGATTGGGAACCCAAGATGGAACGAAGCACACGTCAACTGTCAAGTGTAATTTTATTTCCTACCGAGTGTAAGTCTGTTTCACTTAACCGTGCTAAGTTCCCATGCCGCAGAAATTACCACATTTCCCAAATCACAATTCCGTGTACTGTTTTCCAAACAAAACAACGCAACAACAAAAACCCCAAACGAGCCTCCAGGGCAAATGTCATCATCCTCGTCACCCTCTTCCTCGTCGTCATCGTCCTCACAAGAACACCATCATCACACACGGCATACTGGTAAACACAGAAACCACGAGCACCACAGCCGTCACGATCACAAACACAACGAAATAGCACCAGAGAACAACCGGGAGAACTCTTCTTCTAGAAGCAGGCACGAAAAGGACGAAGAGCAGGGGAGTAAAACCACCACAGACATCATGATTGCTGACGAACAGAGCGCTAAATCTGCTGACGGGAATGAGACTGAGAACCCATCTCAGTCTTCAGTCTCTGTGGAGGGGACTGAAAAGCTGCCGTGGAGTATGAGACTGAAGAAGTTTTTCTATGGGGTTTTCAGAGAGGCCCTGTTGGCAAAGCTTCTGGCTGCCCTGCTTGCCAAATTGGGCAGATTCAATTCCAGGCACCCTTTTTTGGTGATTGGAATAGGTTCCACTATCGCTATAGGGCTTGCCTTTGGATTATTTGCCGCTGAGGTAGAAAGCAGGCCTGTGGCTCTATGGGTTCCGGCTCACATCAGGAGCAATGAGGAAAGAAAGTTCTATGATAAAACATTCAGCCCATTTTTCCGCATTGAGCAGATTATTACTACTGCCCCTGCGGAGGGTGATAATGCCCTAGAGACGGACACACTACTGGAAATGCTCGAGCTAGAAAACCTCGTTTATAATATAAGTGTAATGCACCAGGGCAGAAGTTACACACTGAATGACATATGCTATCGGCCTACTTCTTTTGCCCCATGTGTGGCCCAGACAGTGCTGGACTATTGGTATGATAAGCCAACACAGAAGCACAGTGCTCAGAAAATTGAAGATGATACCGACCTGTTTTACACCGTGGCCCACGCTGCAAAGACTCCGCTTGGGAACCCAATAATGAGAGACAATGTTGTGTCACCGATTCTTAATGATATCAACCCCACATTAAAACCTTGCTTTCTGACAACTTACCTGGTGCGGAACACTGATGAGCTAAGGGGGGCAGCGGAAACCTGGGAGAGGGAGTGGCTGAAAGTGTTGGAAGCGAAACAACCACTACTGAACCGATCAAGCATCTGGTATGCCGCAGAGGTGCGAATATCCCCACTTTATCATCCAAATATCCCATAGAAATATAAAGAAATTGATTCCCAAATAACGGAGTAAATCACTGAGTTCATGGAGAAAAGGTTTCAATTCAAGACGAACTGAAAAAAGAGATCTCTGCCGATTCATATGTCATTGCATCTAGCTATATAATTATGTTTATTTACGTTGGGATCACGCTTGGCAAATTGAATCCAGTTCACTCCAAATTCATAATTGGATTTGCAGGAGTCTT
The DNA here is from genome assembly GCA_020536535.1 of Pelomyxa schiedti. NCBI lineage: Eukaryota > Evosea > Pelobiontida > Pelomyxidae > Pelomyxa > Pelomyxa schiedti. The sequence goes on from JAHLWZ010000807.1 coordinate 123,012, forward strand.
TATAATCGTTATAGCAATTGTTTCAGCGTTTGGTTTTTCGTCTCTCATCAGCATACCTTTTTCTCCAATAAGGTTTGAATGAACTTTCATCGTAATGTTTGTTTGACCTGTTAATGCAGTGCCCAAGTTGTACCTTTTCTTGTACTAGCTACAGGAATTGATGACATGTTCATAATTGTGAATGGCTATCATGAACTGGAGGAAAATGAGCGGGCTGCAGAAGAAGGTACTATTTAGCATAATTAATATTTGAAATTAATTGCCTTTCAAGGGGAGAATGAAAGTGAAGAGGAAAAAGCCGAAAGGGCGAGAAAAGAAAGGAAACGACTCAAATCAATGTCCTCAAAAGAGTTGTGGGCAGTTGTGGAAGAGAAAATGGGAAGAACTCTTGCCCATATTGGTCCCAGCCTCACATTATCACAAGGCTCCAATTTTATTGGAATGATGGTTGGCAGGTTTGTAAATATCCAAAACCTTCAATGATAACAAGGCTAGTGTTACAGGAATGCCCGCCATGAATATGTTTTGCTGGCAAGCTGGCTTTGCCGTCATTATGGTACTATTTCTTGAGTTGACTGTATTCTGTAGTTTTGTAGCTCTGGACGCTTTCAGAGAGTTGGTTGATACCCTTTATCCTCTATCCTTCATGACAGTATTCAGTCTTACCGTGTGGACCTTTTGTGCTGCATCAAACTTGACCCTGAAAAATATGAAAGCAAGAGTGTGGCTTGTGATTGCAAGTGCAAAAAATGGCTGCAAATGGGAATAGTTCGCAAGTTTATCTCGGACTACTTGACACCTTTTATCCTTCATAAATATTTCCGCTGGGGAGTTGTAAGTAAACCTCGTTCCTCGTAGTTTTGGCCTTTGAACCTTTTTATCAGATTGGAGTCTTTTTAGCTTTATTTGGTGTAAGCATCTGGGGTACTACGACAGCTGAAATGGGCCTTGGCGTGAACGACGTCATGCCTAGGGGCTCCTATGTTGTCCCTTTCAATGACCATCGTGAGGATTACTTTGGACACCTCGGTTGATATTCCGAGTATTGGCATTTTGTGACCGTTTCTAGGTCCCCCTGTGTATCTTGTTTTTGGAGAGCATGCCTACGAAACAAACGAAATTCAAGATGAAATAACTTCCTTGGAGGATAGTCTTGCTGCCAGTGAATATACGCAAGATAAAATACTTTCTTGGTTAGATGACTACATGTATGTAATGCTAACTTGTTACCTTGAATAATGTGCATCAAGAGTCTGGTGCGTATCCATGCACGGGAAAAACATGACTATTGACCCCATTAACCCCACTAAACGGCGTATACCTCCTGCCGATTTTCTGCCTTGGCTTCATGACTTTCTCAGTGATAATGTGACCACAATGTCGCCCCTTGGTCTTAATATCCTTCTTTCTCCTTCATATCTTAGTAACAGTTAAAATAGGTCCTTCTCATAAAGAGGATATTACATTCGACCCAGTAACTGGGAATATTACTGCCAGTAGGGTTTTTGGTTACTACATTGGTCTAACAAGTTCCCAAAGTAATCTCCAGGTTGTAATTCTCTTTACCAAAATCACTACAGTGTATGTCGATGCGATGAATGAAGTTAGGGATAGAACGGATCCATCTCCTCTTCACCCTGATAAAGTTGGGAAGCCCCTATTTCCGTATTCTGTTTACTATGTATTCTTTGAGCAGTACAACATTCTGTGGTTTGAACTACTTCAAAATTTCTTGATTACCCTTGGTGTGACTGCTGGTTGATCCCCTTCGCCATTTAGTCATCGTAATTACAGTTATCATTTTTGTTGTTTGCCTTCTTCTACTTGGCTCATGGATTGGAACTACCATTGTCATAGTTTTGCTTATTCTCGAACAGGTTGATATTCTAGGTCTAGGTGAGCTACCAAATCTTTACACCCTGAACCTAACTGTGATATTTTCCAGCCACTTTATGGGGAATAAATATGAATCCCGTAGTTGTGTGCAATATGGTATGCGGAAAGTCAACTCAAATTAATAAAAAGGCTAATCCTAAAAAATCCAGTGCATGGTCACAGGTATATGTGTGGAATTTACCCCACACATTGTATGGGCAGCCGGAACCCGAGAACTGAAAGGCAAATCCGCCAAAGAGAAGACCAGATATGCACTCAGGGAAATGGGTCCCAATGTCACACAAGGAGCCTTTTCCACACTGCTTGGAATCATTGTTCTGAGCTTTGCTAAATACGAACTGTTCCGGTATGAATACTCTACCAATAATTCTTTTCACTGACAATATTTTTACTTCAGAACACTCTTTTTCCGCTTGTACCTTCTGTCTCTCGGAATTGCTTTTCTTCACGCCGTCGTTTTACTGCCAGTTGTAATGTCTATATTCTTACGGTCTCCAAAGACCTGGTGCAAAAGTGGTTCTGAAAAAAATGATGCAGTTATGGTAGAACTGGAGACCAAACCCTCTTCACAATGACACAAAAACCAAGAAGTAATAGTAACAATAAAAAAAGTTTTGTGTAATACTTTGGATTGAAATGCAAGGAGGTTTTAAAAGGTTAAGGGTTACTACTTCCAGTTTTACAGACGAGAGCAAGAACTTCCGCAACAGTTTCCATTATGCTGCTGTTTTTTATTGCTGTTGGGAATTGTTCAAGGAGTGCAGCCAGAACATCAGAACCCTCTTTGACCAACAAAGGGTGTTCACTTCGGGCAAGGAACAGTGCACTGTCAATTGCACCACCTCCCACATTGACAAGGTTGTCAATAAGTTCGGCGTGGACTGTTCCTGGTTGCATTAGAACGCCCAGAATCTTCACCATAATGCGGCAGGATTCGAACTGAACCCTGATGTCACGTGGCTTTTTGCTTGTTGCGGGGGTGCTGGTTGTGGATTCCGCTCTAGGTGAAGATGTAGAGGAAGATGTGGTTGTGGATGTGGATGTAGTTGTGGATGTAGCTGTTGTTGCCTCGTCTTCTGGTTTGTTGTCTTCCTGTTCCGGCTCTACAATACCACGCTCGCCTCTGGTAAGAGTTGTGAGGGACTGTAGAAATGCAGCTTGACACAACTCCAGAGATACTACTAAGCTAATGGAGGGATCAGACAGCAGCATACGTAGAACTCCGATGGCGTTAAAAAGAACAACGGGGTTTGATCCTTGCTCCACAACAGCACATATAGCCGGAACTATGTTCTTGTTTGCAGTTGACGAGTCGGTGGTGGGTGGGCACAAAGTTGTGCGGCATGCTGGCACGGTTAAGATATTGTGGACTATATGCAAGACACGAAGTTGAAGAGGCTGGTTGGTTACATGATTGAGCAAAATATCAATAATTGCTTCCCAAGCTCGGCCTTGTATTATTTTTGTGCAATATGTATTATCTTCACAAGCCGAGAGGGCGTGAAGAACAGTCGCACAGTGCGTAGGAATTTCGCGGTCAGCTACATGTAACGCATCACATAGTAACTGCCCCACCTCCTCAAGCCTTGAGGCGAATTGCGCACAGACAACGGAGTTCTCTACAGCAGTTGTATAGGCCTTAAATAGTGCGGCATCCATCCTTGTTGCACGGGGGGGAAGTGGTGCTCTGCCGGCTTTAGGTGGAGGGGGTGGAGGGAAGCTCCACTGGCGCTTCGCCATAGCACCACCTATTAGTGCTTGGGAATGCACTAATGCTGCACCAACACCACCAGCAAATGCACTTCGCAACAGCCTATCATCAGCGATTTTTGCTAGAAGCTCAGCTGCCAAAACAAACGGTGACATCTCGTCATCGAAAGGTAGCCATGTGCATGGCTCACCATCATCGTTTTCACCTGCTGGTTGTTCTCCTTCATCTATCGCACGTGTTGAAACATCTGGTGAAGTATAGACAACTTCACTGAGTAACTCGATACCACCTGCCTCTTTGAGTGCCACCCGTGCATCATGAGAGGTGCATAACTGTGTGAGTAATTCCATTACTTCTTTTCGAGCATCAATGGTGGACTTGGAGGCCGGGGAGAGAGATTTCAGTAACGGCGGAATAGCCCCAAGTTGAATAGTTTGAGAGGAACAGTCAGTGTGGTCAGCCAGATTGAACAGTGCGTGAGCTGCCATAGCCGAGACGGTTAGGTCGTCAGAACTTAATAGATGTATGAGAGCTGGGATGACTCCACATGTTGCTGTGATGAGTAAGAAGTTGTGATAAAATGGGTTTGACAAACCAAGGGCAGATTGTAGTGTACTAGAAGTGGACCCCATGTTAGCTACACAACACGCAACTGTACGCTGCAATTGCCTATCTTCCACCAAAAGTAACTCAGGAAGCCAAAAGTAGAGTGTTGGAGGAGCATTTGGGCTCGCTTGTGCCACGGTACTTGTGAAAGTTACAGTTGGAATAGGCGACTCCCCGAATATAGCACTTGCGCCATGGAGGATTTGTTGCCGGTTATCTTCATTGTCAAAGCACAAGTTGGTTAGGCCACGAGCCACTTGTAACTGTGCAGCTCTCACCACAGTGAGGTCCTGTGGGTGCAGTCGATGATATTCCATTACTCTCACCAACAATTTAGCAAGTTTGATCATAGCTCCGTGCTTTCCCAGAGGGTCTCTAGGTCCATCTTGTCTGTTAAAAAAAACCCTATTAAAAAAGGACCTCCGGAACTCAGCACAACAACGTCATAGGATACTTCTTTACACCATGATAATAATATAATAATTTTAATTAATAATGAAAAAGGGAAAAAAACAACCTACAAATGTCAGCAACAAGTTTGGCGGCCATCTTGGGCGCCTCGAACAAGGGACCGTCCAGAGCGCCGAGGATTTCATCGCAATTATGGGCCAGCTCGTCACGCGCCAGCGCCGCATCACATTCTTCGTCACACGCAGCCGCTATAAGCGACGCCAATTGTTCCAATCGCGAGAACGTCGGAGTACAAGCTGCAGCCGACGACATAACGAAGGTCGCGTCGAGATACCTTTCGTAGAAACGCAAAAAAAAAAACAAAAAGCCGGTTGTCACAACAGAGAATTCATCACACTTCCTTCTTCAGGGCCTCCGCACAGTCGGGGCTGTTGTCCAAGTTACCTGATGCTTGTTTAGAAAATCCCAGATAAACAAGTGCTTGTTTTACTTCACAATTTTTGATTGGCAGGGGCATTTTTTGTGTTGCCATCAGAGGTGCAAGTGCTTTTTGCCCATGGTATTGGCAAGGTGCAGCTAGACACCAGAGGCTTCTTATCTGATAATGCCATATCTCCAAGACATCAGAGATGGGACTGGCTTGTGGCAGACACTGGTGGCTGCCAAAACTTCATAAAACCAGGGTACTTTTCTGCATCAAGGGGAGTCGCACCTGTGGAATGTAAGTCTGTAGCAAAGAAGCTGATTGAAGAAGAATAGACTCAGGTGCGAAGGTCGGGAACGTCTCTGTCTTGAGGAAGCAGAATAGACTGTTGCGGCATTTGCATTTGCAATTGCAATTGCATCGCGGGTGCCAACAAAGCTCCTTGGCTTTGTACCACGCCGAGAGGCACGCCAGACGAAGCGTCGGTGCGGCAGCACGTAGGGACGGCTCCTAACAGCGGAAAAGAAATTGGTTGTGGGGGAGGTAGTGCCGGAGTTTCGCACTCGAAGTTTGACAACACGGAGGTAGTAGGCACGGGGGAGACGCCTTTGGCAGCAGTACCAGTAACAGCACATAGAGCCTGTCTGCTTAGATCTTGGTGGAGATCTGTGTGCGACGACGCGGAGGATGTAGGCGCCGTGCGGTGGCTATTATTTCCATAGCCTTGGTTTCCCTCTCTGTACTTTTCTTGACGTCGTCGCTCTGGCTTCATTTGCATTGCGCTACGGCACTACCACAACACGAAGCTGTCGATTCCTACAATTTTTGCTCTTTTCCTGATACTGTTCCATTCAATTTATCAAAAGCACGGAAGATCTGCGTCTATTTTTACCCCGGGCAAGAGGAGGGGAGCACAACAACAAATAAAAAGGCAACCACACAACATGGAGCCGGCTCCATGTTGTGTGGGATGCTGACCCATTTGTTGTGGCTGTCGAGGATGTGGTGCAGTGGTATTACTATTGGCTACAGACGGTATCACTGGCGACCAGGGGTCGTGGGATCAACTCCCACAGACTACTCCAGCTTTTTTTCTTTCATTTTTTTAAAAGAGAAAAAAATTACCCATTCAATTTTTATTAAAAGAGGAAAAAAATAAGAGATTTGATCAAATTGATGATGGCTCTGAGGCGCCTGAGAGTCCAAATTGCCTACAAACACTTCCAAAAGTGATTCCACCAATCCTGCCTACAGACCACTGCATGGGCATCGTTTTTGTGCTGTGGAATTGCTTCTTATATTCAAAAGCAATGTGTATTTTTTGGCGTCGGTCGCTATATGAGGCGTTTCGTGGCCACAGAAGAGTTTCTTTTGGTGGAGCTTGGTTGTATGTTGTAGTGTACTGGAAGTAGGAGAGTATTACAGAATTGCAGGCCGGTGTGACACGAGGGTGCCGAGATAACGGGTAAAAGTGGGAAGTGATGGAAAAAGTACAATCATTACAACAAAAAACCCAGTCATCACATTAGGAATTGGTTGAGAGAGGGTGCCAGTGATCCGATTTGATTGAGTGGTGCTGCTGCCACACTACTCTTCCCCTTTGTAACCAACCCCCACAACAAACCTCTTGGAGGCCAGAGCTCATGCTCAGTCATACATATATTATTATTTGAGCTGAGCCGGCTCCATGTTGTGTGGGATGCTGACCCATTTGTTGTGGCTGTCGAGGATGTGGTGCAGTGGTATTACTATTGGCTACAGACGGTATCACTGGCGACCAGGGGTCGTGGGATCAACTCCCACAGACTACTCCAGCTTTTTTTCTTTCATTTTTTTAAAAGAGAAAAAAATTACCCATTCAATTTTTATTAAAAGAGGAAAAAAATAAGAGATTTGATCAAATTGATGATGGCTCTGAGGCGCCTGAGAGTCCAAATTGCCTACAAACACTTCCAAAAGTGATTCCACCAATCCTGCCTACAGACCACTGCATGGGCATCGTTTTTGTGCTGTGGAATTGCTTCTTATATTCAAAAGCAATGTGTATTTTTTGGCGTCGGTCGCTATATGAGGCGTTTCGTGGCCACAGAAGAGTTTCTTTTGGTGGAGCTTGGTTGTATGTTGTAGTGTACTGGAAGTAGGAGAGTATTACAGAATTGCAGGCCGGTGTGACACGAGGGTGCCGAGATAACGGGTAAAAGTGGGAAGTGATGGAAAAAGTACAATCATTACAACAAAAAACCCAGTCATCACATTAGGAATTGGTTGAGAGAGGGTGCCAGTGATCCGATTTGATTGAGTGGTGCTGCTGCCACACTACTCTTCCCCTTTGTAACCAACCCCCACAACAAACCTCTTGGAGGCCAGAGCTCATGCTCAGTCATACATATATTATTATTTGAGCTGAGCCGGCTCCATGTTGTGTGGGATGCTGACCCATTTGTTGTGGCTGTCGAGGATGTGGTGCAGTGGTATTACTATTGGCTACAGACGGTATCACTGGCGACCAGGGGTCGTGGGATCAAC